>CAUYLG010064295.1:0-82374 GCA_963573385.1 Cacajao melanocephalus | reverse complement strand
CACCCAACCCCCCTCCTTTCCTCCAAAACCTCACCTGTCCGAAAGGCACACTAGCTGCGTGGGGCGGGGGGGGGGGGGGTGTGGGGAGGGGAGGAAAGCTATTCAACTCCCCTGCTATTTACCTTTTAATATGACAATAATTACTTAGGTGATCAAGTTACTATCTTAGCAAGTTTTATTATTTATTTTACACTTCTCCCTCTTGAAATTTTTCCCTGTCTCACACTTTTGCATAAATAATTTAACTTCTATGGATTTGGATTTCAACACTGAAACTGGTAACCCTAGTACTTTTGACAACTTTTTACAAGCTAAGGCAACTCTCTACCAAAAAAGTGTGGTCTTTTACTTTTTCACCCTGGAGACGACTAAATGTTTTTAAACTAACATAAAACAACTGCAATAAAGAGTCGAATGAAGGATTCAGGCAATGCATCATCATCTTATGTCTACCAGACAACAGAATAAAGCCTCCTAAGTAAACCATCTCCCTGTTAATACTTTTGTGTCTTTCATTAGTCTATACTTCACATAGCAACCAGAATAAATATTTTTAAAAGAATTACAATGTGATTGCTCTGCTCAAAATTGCCCAGTAGCTGCACCCTGCCTATTTTCTAACATCATTACCTATCATTCTCCTATCAAGCTACTCACTTCTTCCTGTCTTCATGGGCCTTGAATAGGCCAAGCTCATTCTCACCTCAGAATCATTGTGAGTTCTCACGAGATCTAGTTGTTTAAAAGTGTGTGGCACCTCTCCCTTGTCTCTTACTCCTGCTCCAGTGATGTAAGATATGCCTGCTGCTTCTTTGCCTTCCACCATGATTGTAAGTATCCAGAAGCCTCCCTAGAAGCAGATACCAAAACCATGCTTCCTGTACAGCCTGTGGAACCAGGAGCCAATTAAACCTCTTTTCTTCAGAAATTACTCAGTCTCAGGAATTTCTTTGTTGCAGTGCAAGAACAGCCTAATACATCTCTATTTGAATTATTCCCGTGAGCATACAAACATTTTGCAAGATCTCGTTTTTTGCCATCTACTGCCATGTGGCCTTCAGCATATTATTCCCCTGCTCCTTGCCTCAATTTTCGCATTTGTTAATGAAGACAACTTTAGTATCTGTATCACTGTGTGTGTGTTTGTGTATAAAATAAGTTAGCATACATAAAATACTTAGAAATATGTCTAGAGCTTAGTAAGTGCCGTAGGAGTCAGTTATCAATATTATTATTATATCAGTATTATCACTATTATTATTTTTTAAAATATCCCTTGATCTCACATTCTCTTTCATTAGCTGCCTCTTTTTTTTCTGCTCTTTTTCACGGTAAACTTCTCAAGTGATTTTCCTATACTTGTTATCTTTACTTCCCCTCCTCCCATTTTATCTTTTCATGTTAATATAATGTGAGACCTACTAAAAATGCGAGAATAATACAAAGAAGTCCCTTGTCTTTTCTATCCTTTACCCAGATTCACCAATTATTAATGTAACATTGTTGCCACATTTGCTTTATCATTCTTCATATAGTACACACACATACACACACACACACACACACACACACACACACACACACACACACTTTTCCAAACCACCATTGGAGATTAAGTTGCCAACATTATGTCCTTCTATCCTAGACTACTTCAATGTGCATTTCCTAAGAACAGAGACATTCTCATATATAACCACAATACAATTGTCAGAACAAAACATTTAACATTATAAAATACCATTTTCTAATGCACAGTCCATATTAAAATTTCATCAATTGGCTCATGAACATCTTTTATAGGTGATTCTTCTCTTTATCCCGAGATCCAATCCTGGATTTTATATTGTATTTAGTTCTCATGTCTTTAGGTCTCCTTTTATCTGGAACAGTTCTTTGCCCTTACTTAATCTTTGCTTGTCTTTACATATCTGAAAAGTTACAGGCCAGCTATTTTGTAGAATTTGCGTTGTTTGGGGTTTTCTGATGATTCCTTATGAATATGTACAAGTTGTGTATTTTTGGTAGGAGTATCATTCTTGGTTAAGGTGGTATCTGACAAATTTGTGATCCATGTAATGTCACTTCCTTTCCCTTTGTAATTTGATATTTATAGTATTCTCTGTCTTCTCACTGATGGTATAAAAATGGGTTACGTGTGTTATAATTTGCTCTTCTGTTGATTCATAGAGGATTCTTGAGGTGTATGGGTATCTTTGAATTTATGCAGCTGTAATGGTTAATATTAGGCATCAACTTATTGGATTGAAAGGTGCCTAGATGGTTGGTAAAGTATTGTTTCTGGGTGTGTCTGTGAGGGTACTGTCAGAGGAGACTGATATTTGAGTCAGTGGACTGGGAGAGGAAGACCTACCCTCAGTGTGGGTGGGCACCATCTAATTATCTGCCAGTGCAGCTGGAACACAAGCGCAGATAAAGGTGGGATAACCTTGCTTGCTGAGTTTTCTGGCTTCCTTCTTCTTCCCGTACTGGACACTTGCTTTCACTCACTCTGTCCTTGGACCTCAGACTCCAGGTTTTTCAGCTTGTGGGCTCTCTTGCACCAGCAGCTTGCTAGAGGCTCTCAAGCCTTTGGCCACAGACTGAAAGCTGCAGTTTCAGCTTCCTGGTTTTGAGATTTTGGACTCAGACTGAGTCACTACCAGCTTCTCTCTTCCTCAGCTTGCAGGCGGTCTATCATGGGACTTCACCTTGTAATCATGTGAGCCGATTCTCCCTAACAAACTTGAACTCTGACTAATACAGCAGCCAACTATGAAGTCTCATTTCTCTTGACCTTATTCCAATCAGGCTTTTACCACTCTATTCAGTCTTTTAGGGTCACCAATGAGTTGTATCTTGATAAATAAAATGATTACTTTCTGCTACTCATCAGATTAAAACCATCAGCCTGGCAGTAAAATTTAACACTTCCTCCTTCTTAAACATTTTTTTTAAACTTGGCTTTTAAGACTATCCTCTCTCTTGGCCATCTGACTTTGCCAAATTTCCTTCTTTGCTCTCCTGATGTTCAGACTGGTATAATCAAATACTTATTAGATATTTTCACTTTGATATCATATATGCATCTTAATATAACACCTCATTTCAAAGCTGTCTCCCTCTTCCCTATCAAAATAAGTTACATTGTATTTGTCCACTTGCTGAGATAAGAAAACATGTAGTATTTCCTGATTCCTCTCTTTATCACACATCTATATAACCTAACACCAAATCCCATTGATTCTACCTTCAACATATATTCAGAATGTGACCACTTCTCATTACTCACATTATTAACATCACAGGCCAGAGTGTTAAGAACCAAAACTTGAATTTCTTCCATAACCTCCTAACAGGTTCCATGCTTTCATTCTTGCTACCCATACATTTTTTTCTTCACACAGCCAGAGTAATTCTATTAAATATCAGATTAGATAATGTCATGTCACTGGTTAAAACCCCAAAAGATTGCCTATCCCAGAGCAAAAACTAAAATTGTTCACATGGCTTTACCTTGTTTTATGCATGAGCAATGATGTCCATATCCTTCAAAACTACTTCTGTAGACTAATGTTCTTCCATGGTACTTTAAGCTTTCTGCACCCTATCCACACTCACCTCTTTAATGTTGCTAGAACACACCAAGCATTCTCTTGCTTCAGGATGTTTGCACTTAGTATTGCCCTGCCTGGTGTGATCTTGCTTAAATATCTGAGAAGGAATACAATTAATCTGCCAGAAGCCATGTGACAGAAAAATGTGGGAGGTCTTCTTTCTGCATACTATTGAGGGGAAATGATTAAGCTGTTACTCAAGATAATATCTGTTGCATATAGAAAATAAATTTTAATATATTAAAAGAAAGGATCTTTTAAGCACTTAACATGTATTGATAAATTTAATTCTCACAACAAGCCACTGAACACCTGGCATGTTAGCACTGGGTCAACACCCAAGGGTCAAGGGTCATCAGGAGAAAGGATAGACTTCTAGTCTGGCAGCAATGCTGCCTGTCTCCAAGCCTTCTTGTCACCCTCCAAGAAGCAGTACCTCACTAACTTCTGGATGCCCAGAGAAACCACCACTACCTATAGGCATACCTCATTTTATTGTGCTTCACTTTATTGCACATTTCAGATATTGTGGTTTTTTTACAGCTTGAAAATTTGTGGCAACCCTGTGTTGAGCAAGCCCATAGATGCCATTTTTCCAATAGTATGTACTCATGTTGTGTCTCTGTGCCACATTTTGGTACTTTTCACAACATTTCAAACATTATTATTATTATATCTGTTTTGGTGATCTCTGAGCAATGATATTTGATGTTAGTATTGCAATTGTTTAGTAGCAACACAAACTATGCCCATTCAAGAGGGCAAACTTAATCAGTTAATGCTGGATCTGTTCTGACTGCTCTGCCAACTGGCTTTTCCTCTGTCTCTCTCCCTTTCTTTAGTACTCCTAATTTCCAGAGACACATAAATATTGAAATTAGGCCTGTTAATAACCCTACAATGACCTCTAAGTTTTCAAGTCAAAGAAGAATCACATGTCTCTCATTTGAAATCAAAAGCTGGAAATGATTAAGCTTAGTAAGAAAGGCATACTGAAAGCCAAAGTAGGCTGACAATTGAGCCTCTTCTTCCAAATAGGCAAGTTATAACACAAAGGAAAAGTTCCTGATAGAGATTAAAAGTCCTGCTGCAGTGAACACGCAAATGATAAGAAAGCAAAACACCCTCATTGCTGATAAGGGGAAGGTTTTATTGGTCTAGATAAAATATCAAACCACCCACAATACTCCACTAAGTTGAAGCATATTATGGAGCAATGCCCTAATTCGCTTCAATTCTTTGAAGGCTGAGAAAAGTTAAGAAACTTCAGAAGAAAAGTTGGCAACTAGTAGAGGTTGGTTCATGACGTTTAAGTAAAGAAGCCATCTCCATAACATAAATGTGCCAGGTGAAGCAACAAGTGCTGATGGATAAGCTGCAGCAAGTTATCTAGAAGGTCTAGCTAAGACAATTGATGAATGTGGCTACACTAAATTACAGGTTTTCAATGTAGATGAAACAGCCTTCTATTAGATGTCATCTAAGACTTTTCTAGCTAAAGAGAAGAAGTCAATATCTCTCTTTTAGGAAATAATGTAGCTGGTGACTTTAATCTAAAACCATTACTTATTTACCATTTCAAAAATCCCAGGGCCCATTACAATAATGCTAAAGCCATTCTGACTGTGTTCTGTAAAAGAAATAAGAACGCCTGGATGATAGCACATTTGTTTATGGCATGGTTTACTGAATACTTTAAGCCTAGTGTTGAGATCTACTGCTCAGAAAATAAATATTTCTTTCAAAATATTACTGCTCTTTGACAGTGCACCTAGTCACTCAAAGGCTCTGATGGGGATGTACAAGGATATTAATGCTGTTTAAATGCATACTAACAAAACATCCATTCTGCAGCCTATAGATTAATTCAGGTTTCAAGTCTTACTAAGATATACATTCAGTAAAGCTATAGATTCCATAGGTAGTGATTCCTGTGATGCACCTGGGCGAATTAAATTTAAAATATTTTGGAAAGGATTTACCATTCTAGATGTCATTAAGAATTTTCAGGATTCAAGAGAGGAGGTCAAAATATTAACAATAACAGGAATTTGGAAAAACTTGATACCAGCTCTCATGGATGACTTTGAGGGGGTCAACACCTCAGTGAAGGAAGTAACTGCCAATGTGGTGGCAATAGCAAGAGAACAATAATTAAAACTAGAGCTAGACGATGTGACTGAATTGCTGCAATCTCATAATCAAACTTAAATTGATGAGAATATGCTTCTCGTAAATGAGCAAATAAAGTTTTTTTTGGCAAGGGAATCTACTCCTAGTAAAGATGCTATGCACATTATTGAAATGACAATAAAGGATTTAGAATATTACATAAACTTAGTTAATAATGTAGCAGCAGGATTTGAGAAAACTGACTAACTTTGAAAGAAGTTCTACTGTGAGAAAAATGCTATCCAACAGTATCACATGCTACAGAGAAATCTTTTGTAAAAGAGCAATCAATGTGGCAAACATCATTATTGTCTTATTTTTAAAAATTACCAGCTGAGAGGCAGAGCAAGATGGTAGAATATTAAGGCTCCACCAATCATCTCCCATGCAAAGACATTAATTTAACTACTATCTACACAGAAAAAACCTCCTCCAACCCCAGGGTGCACAGCTCATGGCTCCAAAAGAGACCCCTTCATTCCACTTGAGGAGAGGAGAGGGAAGAGTGGAGAGTATTTTGTCTTACATGTTGGATACCAGCCCAGCCATAGGAGGATAGGACACTAGTCGGAGTCATGAGGCCCCTGATCCAGGCAGTAGCTCTGAGATATTTCTAGACACACTCTGTGCCAGAAGGGGACCCAATGCCTTGAAGGGAAGAAAACAGTCCTGGCAGTATTCATTACTTGCTAACTGAACAGTACCTTGGTCCCTAAATAACCAGCAGTAATACATAGGTACTACATTGAGAGCCTTGGGTGAGCCTCTGAAATTTCCTGGCTTCACATGAGACTCAGCACATTACCAGATCTAGTGGTGGCTACAAAGAAAAACTCCTTCTACATGAGAAAAGTAGAGGGAAAAGTAAAAAGAACTTTGTCTTGCATATCAGGTACTAACACAGTCACAGTGGAGTTGAGCTTCAAGAGGGCTCTTGGGGTTGCTAATTCCAGGACGTGACTCATGGACAGTACCTCTGAACCTGTCCTGGGTCAGAGAAGAACTCAAGGCTCTGAAGAGTGACTACTAGGCCAGACAGCATTTACCACAAGCGGACTTAAGAGTGCTTGGGCCTTAAGGGAACATAAGTGGTAGTCTGGCTGTACACCCAATGGCCTGCAGTGGTTGTGGCCAAGAGTGAGACTCCTCTGCCTTTGAAAAGGAAAGGAAAGAGTAAGAAGGACTGCATCTTGTGGTTTGAGTGTCAGCTCAGCTACAATATAATAGAACACCAGAAAGACTTCTAAGGTAATTGACTCTAGTCACTGATACCCAGATGGTACCTCTGGACCCACCTGGGGCCTGGGGGATCTCACTTTCCTAAAAGTAAGGGCACTGGCCTGGCTGGCCTTGCCACCTGCTGAGTGTAATGCCCTACGGCCTTGAGAACATACAGGCAGTGACCAGGAATGGCTACAGCAGACCTTCAGAGAAAATCAGTGTTGTGCTGGCTTCAGGTCTGATGCAGTGCAGTCATAGTTGTGGTGGCCACAAGGGTGCTTGTGTCACTCCACCCTCAGGTTTAGGTGGCTCAGAACAGATAGACTTCATTTGTTTTGGGGAAAGTAAGAAAACAGAACAAAATATATGCCTGGTAATCAAGAGAATTCTCCCAGATCTTGTCCAAGACCATCAAGGCAATGTCCTTACAAGTCTGCAAGAATCACAGCATTACTTGGGTTTGATTGCTCCCTAAAGCAGATATAACTTATCACAACACCCAAGTTCTTTCAAATATCTGGAAAGGCTTCCCAAGAAGGGTATGTACAAACAAGTCCAGTCAATGAAGACTACAGTCAATAAATACCTAACTATACAATGCTCAGACACCAAAGAACATCTACTAGCATCAATACCATCCAGGAAAACATGACCTCAACAAATAAAATAAATAAGGCGCTAGGGACCAATCTTGGAGAAACAGAGCTATACGACCTTTCAAACTAAGAATTCAAAACAACTGATTGAGGGAACACAAAGAAATTCAACATAACAGAAAGAAGGAAATCAGATTTCTATCAGACAAATTTAACAAAGACACCAGCAATCCCAGCATTTTGGGAGGCCGAGGCGGTGGATCACTTAAGGTCAGGAGTTTGAGACCAGTCTGACCAACATGGAGAAACTCTATCTCTACTAAAAATACAAAAATTAGCCAGGAGTGGTGGTCCATGCCTATAATCTCAGCTACTCGAAAGGCTGAGGCAGGAGAATTGACTGAACCGGGGATGCAGACGTTGCAGTGAGCTGAGATCAAGCCATTGCATTCTAGCCTAGGCAACAAGAGCAAAACTCCATCTAAAACAAAAAAAAATTGACAGAGATTGAAATAATTAAAAAGAATCAAGAAGCAATTCTATAGTAGAAAATGGCATACAGAAGAGTACTCCAGAGAATTTTAATAGCAGAGTTGATCAAGCAGAAGAAAGATTTAGTAAACTTGAAGACAGGCTTGCTCTGTGTATTTGAAAATACACAATAAGAGGAGACAAAATAAAACATAATAAAATAATTAAGCATGCCTATAGGATCTATAGCCTTAAGAGGGCAAATACAAAAGTTATTGACTTTAAAGATGTAGAGAAGGAGATAGGGGTAGAAAGTTTATACAAAAGGATAATAACAGAGAACTTCTCAAACACAAAGATATCAATATCCAAGTACAAGAAGGTTATAGAATATCAAGCATATTTAGCCCAAAGACTACCTCAAAGTAGCTAATAATCAAACTCCCAAAGGTCAAGGATGAAGAAAGGATCCTAAAAACCACAAGAGAAAAAAAAATTACATACATTGGAACCCCGATTTGTTTGGCAGCAGACTTTTCCATGGAAACCTTACAGACCAGGAGAGAGTGGTATGGCATAAAGTGTTGAAGGAAAAAAACTTGCACCCTAGAATAATATACCTCGCAAACACAATGCTCAAACATAAAGAAGAAATAAAGACTTTCCCAGACAAAAGCTGAGGGATTTTATCAAAACCAAATTATGTCCTAAAAGAAATGCTTAAGGGAGTATTTCAACCAGAAAGAAAAGGACTTTAATGAGCAATTGTAAGTTATCTGAAGGCATAAAAATCACTGGTAATAGTGAGTATAAAGGAAAATACAGAATATTTTAACACTGTAATTTGGTGTATAAACTACTCTTATCCTAAGTAGAAAGACTAAATGATGAATCAATCAAAAATAATAACCACAACAACCTTTCACGACATAGTACAATAAGATATAAAAATAAAAAATTAAAAAGTCGGGGAATGATGTTAAGGTATAGCACTTTTATGAGTTTTGTTTTTGCTTGTTTATACAGAGCGTCAAGTTATTATCAGGCTAAGATGATGGGTTATAAGATAGTATTTGCCAGCCAATATGTCAACGTCTTCCAGAATTCCTACCTTAAGGAATCTTGTGTAAAGGTGTTTAACCTAGTGCTTCCTAAGGTTAGAGAAACATGAAACAACTTGTTCCCCACAGTGCAGTAGTTGCCAGAACATCAGTTTAGAAACATGTTCATGTCAACAGAGTCTCTTTTCTGTTCCACCAACCTAACATAGGCCAATTGCGCAATTTTGAGTTTGTGTGTGTATCCTAAAATCGATTGGTTACAGCACATTCAACAACAGGAGATGCTCGCTAATCACTAAAACAGTTTAAGACAAATTGAAAACATCTTAGTCTTCTGTCATTCTGTTTTAGAAAACTCTGAAAGTAATTAATTTGCTTTCAGAGAGGCTGTGATTCTTGCACAGCAAATAAATCCTCCAACAATCTCATTGTTGTCTTATTTCAAGAAATTTCCATAGGCACCCTAGCCTTCAGCAACCACCATCCTGATTAGTCAGCCATCACCAATACTAAGGCAAGACCCTCTACCAGCAAAAAGGTTATAACTCATTGAAGGCTCAGATAATCCTCAGCACTTTTTAGCAGTAAAGTGTTTTTAAATTAAGGTATACACATTGCTTTTCAGACATAATGCTATTGCAAATTTCATAGACTACAGTATAGTGCAAACATAGCTTTTATATGTACTGGGGAACCAAAAAATCTGTGTGACCTAATTTATTGCAATATTCACTGTATTTCAGTGATCTGGAAATCCATCAGCAATATACCTGAGGTATGCCTCTAATGGCTTGGCCAGTAGTAATTTGTTATCCTTCCTTTCAAGTACTAGGAAATACTTAAAATTGTTTTGATAGCCTTGTTCTAATTTTGGCTAAGGAATATTTTTATCTTCAAATAAGAGGTAATAACAGGGATTTGAAACCTTTATGAGGTGAAAATCTATAAAACAATAGTTTTAAAAGTGCTTGACAGTATGCAACAAAGGACAGTGACGTCTGAAAATGAGAAACAAATAAAATGAGCCATGTGATTGATCCAGCTTAATGACTATAGAAAATGTCCAGGGCATGGCCCAGAAAGTAGAAGCACAGATGGAGCCTAAAAGTCTCCTAAAGTTGAGGACCAGCAGCTGACATTCCAGGGAGAATGAGGAAGATGGAGTTCATGAGACAGAGTTCCAAAGAATAGAGGGCTGCTCAGAAAGAGAACCCCAGAAATCTACACAAGTTCCTCTGTGAACTTTCAGCAGAATACTGACCAGCACATGAGTATGAAAAAATCACTTGACCTTGTGGAAAAGAAAAAAATTCCTACGAAGACAGAAATAGTGTGTATTTCCCCCAGACAGAATGTCCTAACTCTTGGAGAATTTAGTAGAGTACTCATAAGGGTTACAATTCACTAGTAAGGAACAATTAGCCCTATACTAAATACTATTCTGGTCCCACTTAACAATTCTTAAAGGTAGGATTTGCATATTATTTTCTTAGGAATGCCCTAAAATATTACCCCTAATATTATGGTGTAAAACTACAGAAATTTATTTTCTCATAGTTCAGGAGGCCAGAGTCTGAAATCAAGGTTAACATGACTGGTTCCTTCTGAAGGTTCTGAGGAGAAATCTGTCCTGTGCCTCTTTCTTAGCTTCTTGTGCTTGCTAACAGTCCTCGTTGTTCCTTGCTTTGTACTTGTTTCACTCTAATCTCTGTCTCTGTGGTCACATTGCCTTCTTTCCTGTATGGCTTCATGTGGCCTTCCTACAAAGACAGCAACAATTGGATTTAGGGCCCATCCTAATCTTGCATGACCTCCTCTTAACTAATTTTATCTGTAAAGGCCTTATTTCTAAATAAAGTCACATTCTGAGGTACAGGTGAACACAAATTTGGGAGAAAAACTATTCAATGCACTACAATATAAAAGAATCAAATTGTCTTCAATTAACTTAATTGTATCCAAAAACTAAGTTCAAAATACTTATAGTAATACAAAAATATTCAATACTCAACAAGATAAAAATTCACAATGTCTGGCATCCAATCAAAAATTACAAGTGGAGGGAAAATACAACCCATAATGAGAAGAAAAAATAATTAATTGAAATCGAACTAAAACTTACACAGATGTTAGAATTAGCTTAGGAGGACACTGAAGGAGTTAAATTAATTCCATAAGTTCAAAAATTTAAACACATGAAAATATTTCTTAAAAAGACTAAAATAAGCTTTTTAGAGATGAAAAGTATAATGTGTGAAATTATGATCAAATTAGAAAATCCAGAAGAAAGGATTTGTCAATTTGAAGACCTAACAAATAAAAACTATCCAAATAAAACACAGGGAAAAGAAATAGTTTTTAAAACGAAGAGCATCAATGATCTACAGGACAACTTCAAACATCCTATTATACATATAAATGAACTCACTGAAGTAGGGGTAGGGACAAAAATATTTGAGAAATAGTGACCAAATTTTCCCAAACTTGTTGAAAAGCATAAACCCACAGAATCAAGAATCTCAATGAACCACAGGCACAAGAAATATAAAGAAAATTACAGCAAGGTGTACCATAATCAAATGGCTCTAAACTATTGACATAGAAAAAGTGTTTCAAAGCAGTGAGAGAGGAAGAAAAGAAACATTATGTACAGAAAGGAAAACAAATATAAATATTACAGCAGATTTTTTGCTAGAAATAATGCAAGTGAGAAGACAGTGGAGCAACACGTTTAAAGTAATGAAGGAAAACGACTTTCAATCGAGACTTCTACATGCAGTGAAAATAATTTTAAAAATAAAACTGAAAGAAAATATCTTCACATACATAATAGCTGTAACAAACAACAACACATCTCTACTGTAAGAAGTGTTAAAAGAAATCTTTGACACGAAAGGAAAGTAGCACCAGATAGAACTGTAGATCTGTGCAAATATATGAACAGCACCAGAAATAGTGACTATATGGGTAAATGTCAAATATTTTAAATTTATTTAAATTTACTTTAAAGAGAACTGACTGTTTAAACAAAAATAAGAATTTATTGTGGAGCTTAAAATATACAACAAGAATCACATAAAGGTAGGAAGAATGAAATCAAAATATAGTATCGTAAAGTTCTTATTCTATATGTGTAAAATCATAATATAACTTGAAGGTAAACTATAAAAAGCTAAAGACGCATACTATAAATCCTAAAACAACCACTAAGGTAGGAAAACAAAGAGCTGTTTCTAACAAGCCAAGGGTAATAAAAGGGAATTATCAAGAGAAAAAAAAAACACTAAATCTAAAAGCAGAAAAAAAGTAAAAAGGAGAAAAAGAACAAACAGGAAAAAGAGAAATCATAATATCAAGACATTAGACTTAAATCTAATCACACCAATAATCACAGTAACCATAAAGGTTAAAAACTTGCATTAAAGGGATAAAAAACTACAAATTGAGTATAGTGTACACTGCTTGAGTGACAGATACAACAAAATCTCAAAAATCACCACTAAAGAACTTATCTCTGTAACTAAAAACCACCTGTTCCCCAACATCTACTGAAACAAAATAAAACAATAAAAATAAAGCTTTTTGAAAAGTCAGATTTTGTCAGATTGGCTAACAAAGTAGTACCCAACTACACAGTGCCTATTCCTTATTATGGAATTGTTAAAGAACTTTTAAGTAAAACTGCGTAACTACCCTCCACCCTTTGTAACCTAAAACTCTATTTTACAGAGGGAAGAGAGACTATCAGTAATTAACTTTCTCGGTAGGTCTCTCTTCTACCTCTAAATTTATTTGTTTGTTCATCTGTCCTTATCACCCACTTGCCTGCTAGAGAAAGAGATTCCTTTTTTCATCAATGTGTCTCTTTTATTGGTGTTCTTTATCTATTTTTTTCTGCTACTTCTGGATTCTTCCTTTCTTGTATCATTTATATTTTCCTCTTCATTCGTTCCTTCTGTTTATCTTAGAACTTAAATCTTCCATTCTTACCTAGCTGTTACCACTCTTCAAATTATTAGTCTCTCTCCACTTTGCTCTAAAAACATCAAAGAATTACATACACATGTTGAATCTTCATGCTTTCCCCAATTCAATGCAACGAATGCTATTTAAATTGCTATTGCTATGGTCATCAATGATATCATAATCAACTGATGCAGTGGCCTCTTTTTCCCTCTCTAAAATTAATATACGATAAAGAATTACCTGTTTGAACATTCTACTCATGCAACATTCCTTCATCCATTAAATTATTTATTTAATAAATATACGTTGAAAGACTATTACAGGCTAGGTGCTATGCTGGGCACTGCGGGGTCTATCATGAAACAAAACAGACATGGTCCCTAGCCTTACAGAGCTTACTGTCTAGTGGAAAAGATAAATACTAATCACAAGATCTTATAATTTATATCTGTTCAAAGTACCATGAGAACAGAAAACAGGAAGCGCTGACACAGTCACTGGGGAAGTTATGATTCATCTGACCATATGCAAAAAGGTTCCGATACCTAGAGAGTGGAAAGTGGAGAGTTATGTTACATGAAACTGTAGAGGTAGGCAAAGCTCAGACTGTGGATTCTGACAGAAATTGTTAAAGGTTTCTGCCTTTACCTTGAGAATAATGGAACTCATTGCAACGTTTTCAGGAAGGTGGAAGGATGTAAACTGTATTCATTTCCTAATGCTATTTTAATAACATACCATAAATTTGTTGTCTTCAAACAACAGAAATTTATTATCTCACCATTACGGATGTTAGAAATCCAAAATCCTTTTTTTTTTTTTTTTTTTTTTTTGCATCTTTCTAGTTTCTTATGGTTGCTGCTAAAGCTTGACATTCCTTGCTTTGTGGCAGCAAAACTTCAATCTCTACCATTGTCTCCACATTCCGTTTTCCCTCTATGCCCCTCTGTACCCAAATTTCCCTCTTCTTTTAAGTACACTAATGATTGAATTAGGGGCCCCTCTAATCCAGTATAACTTTATCTTAGCTCTACTACATCTGCAAATAATCTAATTCCAAATAAGGTCACATTCACATGTACTGGGGGTTTAGGATTTAGACATCTTTTGAAGAACACAATTCAACTCACAATAGTCTGTGCTCCAGTCTTCCAGAATTCATGTCTGTCCCATGAGCAAAATCCATTCACTTCATCCCAACATTTCCAAAATTCTTAACCCATGCCATAATCAACTCTCAGTTCAAAATCTGATCTAAATATAATCAACTCAATAAGTTACAAATAGCATCTTCTAATCACCTAAATCAAATATGAGTGAACTTGAAGCAGAGAGGTGGCTATAGGATGAGACTGGCTGAAAGGTGCAATTGTAATAACCTAACTTGTGCTAGCCTAACTGACTCCATCTTAGCTGTAAACTCCATTTTTGCCTCTCCCTCCCGGCCATATCTCTCGGGTACATAACTGAGCCCCACATTGACACTGTGCTTATGTCATGCTGACTCTGTGCTTATCCCACCATATAACCAATGTAACTACATCCTGCTTGGCAAGCACACCTGCTATTGTGAATAACTCTCTTTGAACCCCCCTTGGTGATTGTTTGGAAATAACCTGGCCTGCAACCATGTCCCTCTAACCTGCTCATTCTGCTTCTGTAAAATTCCGCTTCAGCTAGGTTCTCCCTCCCCTACCTAACTCAAGGTATAAAGGGAAACCAAGCCCCTTCCTCAGGGCCAAGAGAATTTTAAGCATTAACCGTCTCTCGGTCACTGGCTAATAAAGGATTCCTGAATTAGAACTCAGAGTGTGGCGCTTCTCTGTGACTCGCTCGGTTATTACACAGGAAATATTTTAAAAGTTAAATTGAAAGGACTAAATCAGCGGTCCTCAACCTTTTGACACCAAGGACTGGTTGCCTGGAAGACAATTTTTCCACCAACAGTGGTGGTGAATGGTTTGGGGATGAAACTGTTCCACCTCAGATCAGGCATTAGATTCTCATAAGGAGTCAGCAACCTAGATCCCTCACATGTGTAGTTCACAATAGGGTTCCTGCTCCTGTGAGGATCTAATGCTGCCGCTGATCTGACAGGAAATGGAACTCAGGCAGTAATGCTCCGTAGCCTTCTCCTTACCTCCTGCTGTGCAGCACAGTTCCTAACAGGCTATAAACTGGTACCAGTCTGCACCTGCGGGTTGGAGATCCCTGGACCAAATTATAGATTCAGATATGGGTGGTGGTAGTTGTGAATCAAAGACAGGTGTTAAGAATGACTCAAAAGTTTCTTTCCTCCCTTATTTTCTGTTACTCCACTGTAGTCATTTTTTTTAGTACCTTCTATGGGTTGCTCTTCCTCCTCTTGACTCTTAAATATTGGGATTCTCGGGGTTCCTGTCCTTAGTCCTTTTCTTTCTGTGCATGTTCTAACCAGACTGATCTTATCCCTTCTGTAGCTTCCCATTATACCTATATGTTGTTGACTCTCAAACTGTACTCAGTATAGACCTCTTTCCTGAGCTGTAGACTCATAGGTCTCATAGATAGAATTTCTGTCTGGAAATCTCCAAATGTGACAATTAATTCTATGTGTCAACTTGGATGAGCCACAGTGTCCAGATATTTGACCAAACATTATTTTAGATGTTTTTGTGGAGGTATTTTTTGGATGACATTAATATTTAAATTAGTGAACTTTGAGTAAAACAGATTACCTTCTACAATGTGAGTGCATGTGGGACTCATCCAATCAGTTGAAGGCCTTAGTATAACGAAGACTGACTTTTGAGTAGGAAGAAATCCTTCCTGCAGATTCCCTTTGAACTTGGCTGCAACTCCTTAAGTCTCCACCCTGACGATCTACCCCATCAGATTTTGGACTTGCTGAGTCTCCACAATCTTGTGAGCCAATTCCTTAAAATAAATCTCTCTTTCTATATATACAAATATCCTTTTGGTTATGTTTCTCTGGAGAACACTGACTAATACAAATGTAAAATGCCCTGAATAAGCATTTTTCTGAAAAACTTATTTTTCTTGTATCTTCATCTAAATACATTTGTAAATTTCCCTGAGAGATTTCTCCCTTTTCCTCACCGTACTCCCCGCACACACGATGCAATCAGTCACAACTTCCTGTGAGTTTCCATCAGAACTATTTTTCAAATATGTCATTTTCCATGATCACTGACAGTTCCATACTTTATTCCATCATTGCTTCTCACCCAAACTATGGCAAGTAGCATTCTACTTTTTTTTTTCTGTCTCTACTTTTGTCCACCACACAAATCCATTCTTTACAATAGTGCCAAGATGAGATTTCTTTCTTTTTTCTTTTTTTTTTTTTATTGAGATGGTGTCTCGCTCTGTCACCCAGGCTGGAGTGCGGTGACACAATCTCGGCTCGCTGTAACCTTTGCCTCCTGGGTTCAAGCAGTTCTCCTGCCTCAACCTCCCAAGTAGCTGAAATTACAGGTTCCCACTACCAAGCCTGGCTAATCTTATTATTTTTAGTAGAGACAGATTTCACCATGTTGACCAGGCTGGTCTTGAACTCCTGACCTCAGGCAATCCGCCTGCCTCGGCCTCCCAAAGTGCTGGGATTACAGGCGTGAGCCACCGCATCTGCCTGTAATCCCAGTGAGATTTCTAAAACACAAATCTGGCCTTGTTACTTCTGTGCTTGAGAATTTCTATCGCTCGGTATTTCCATTATCTCTTTGGTGCAACTTCTTAGTCCATGAATTGGCAGCAATGGCATCACCTGGAAGATGGTTAGAAATGCAGAATATCAAACCCCAACACAGAACAACTGAATCAGAATCTGAATTTGTACAAGGTTTCCAGGTAATCCTTATGCAGATTAAAATTTAAGCAGCACTTTAGACCACAGTTTTCTAAACCTGGCTAATCACTATGATAACCTTGGGACCATTTTTTAAAAAAGATTCCTTCTATTCAGGATGTGTTGAATACACATTTCCAGGAGAAGGATCAGGTAATCTGTATTTTTAGAAAACTCCCTCTTCAATAGATGCAACTGTAGATTTTCAACAATTTAGTAACGTGTTTTCACCCTTCCTTTTTTTATCTCATTTTTATTAGGCTTCTCTGCTTTTTTATATGAAATTATTTTGCCTGTCAGACTGTTCCTCCTTTTCTTATCTGGCAAAAATATTTTATTCCTCATTAAATATCCTACTCAACTATGTTTTTTTAAGTGAAGCTTTTCCTAATTCTCTCAAAGAAAATAACTTATTCCCTATGTTTCTGGGAAATGTTGGGGAACATTCTATTGTAGCATCTAATTGTACCGTTATAGTTATTTACTCACTTACTTTCACCTCCACTTGGCTATGAGCTCCAACTTTTAAGCATTGGATCTTTATGATCTTTATATCTCTCCATGTCAAGGACCCTTGACACAATAGATTCACAGTACATAACTGATAAATGCTTACTGAATAAGTGCAATGAGACTCTATCAGATCACATGCTGCTAGGCAAACATGCATTAGTTTTAACAGAACTTGTCAGTACTTAAAAAAGCTATGTAATAGAATTAAAAAACAATAATACCATAAATAAATTTCGTTTTTGAACAGTAAGTAGTTAGAACTCCTGGGCAAGTTTCTTCTATCATGTTTTTTTAATCATATTTAAATGATCTAGTGTTTTTACAAAAGGATATGCATTTGTCTTTGTTACCCGTGTCATGTTTGATACACAGAGTATTCTTTGCACTTACCAGGAAGAAAATTTAGCCAGAGGGACCCTCTTATCTCACTGTATGGCATTCCTGTATCGTTCATTTAAAAACCCAGAGTAGAATTGCATCATTCACTCCAAACTTTCTGAAGTCAATTCTGTTTCATATGGCCATTACAGGGAATTTTTAAGCATTGCTTTAAACTGTCAAGTTTACAGGCACCTTCTTCAACAGAATAGACTATTTCAAAGTGGAATTATAAATGTATAGTGACAGAGATTGCCCTAAGAAACGCACTATCATTTACATGATTTGAAATGGACCCGTAACACATTTATTTATTTAGGCCTTTACAATCCTATTTCCCCAAAATCTTCAGAGTGGCCAATTAAAACTACCTCTAAGTGCCCCACTCATAAAAATATGATGCAGTGAGAAAAAAATTAAATAAAAAGGGTTTAAAAAATACATCGTCAGGCACTTGTATAAGCTAGTTTGGTCAACATCCCATTTTCTACTAGTTTTAAAGTTAATTTAGTTCACTGGAGAATCAGCATCCTTTTCATTATTCAATGCCCTCTTATTTGTTTCCAGGCAACTATTATGATGTTGTCTCATATGCATACTAATGATGAGCTGTTCCTGTGCCTTTTAAAGGAAGCTATATTGCACTATAGTCTTCTATATTGCTCTATATCCTTCTTTCCTCCCATCTATCCTCCATTTACACACACACACACACACACACACACATACACACACACACACACTAGTTTCCTACTAGTTTTCCTTGAAAGCTGAGAGACATGTATTTCATATAAGCACTTCAAATGCTGGCATTTTTCAAAAGGTTTCATTTTAAAGAAAATGTAAAGAAAGAACAAGTTTTCTATACCAGAGATCTGCAATCAGATCCTGTACCATAAGCCTATGCCAGAAGGTTCAAATTATAATTAGTCAATAAGGAAATCAAGGTAACACTTTCAAGGTGGTTTTGATAAACAGTTTAGGTTCATCAAAAATGATTCCACTCTCTCTCAAAAAGAAATGACATATCTGCTTATTACAAATATGAATTATTCATTTGGTAGTTAAATGAATATGAAGTTCTCTGAGATGGAATAGTGTTAAGATTGGAAGATAGTTTCATATGAAAGCATCACAGAATCCCTTTCAAAATTCAGCAGAAATAAATATCTTTCACTATTATTTTTTAGTCAACAAGAAATCAGTGATAAAAAAGAAAATTTTATTAATTATAAATCAGAGGCTTTTGCATGGACACAACTTCATACAGATAGGTATTATTTTAGGGGAAAAATAGATGTAATTTCATGTGCCACTACAAAATAAGAATACAGAAAAAAGTTCAGTTTTTGAAGAAAAAGGCAATGAAGTTTTTATTATGCTCAAGCTTGTGTTTAGAGACCAAGATATGGTCACTTGAAACATTTTTATTTAAGAAAATTTGTATTTGCTTTACTAGAATTCTTTAAAAACTTGGTTTGTGTTTTAGACAATGCAAGCAATTATAAAGTATAATTGATAGCTTCAAGAAGGTTACCATCTACTTAAGGAAATAAGGTACCATGACACAAGACATGATGAGACTTAGTCCTAAATCAGTAGCACAGATTCATAAATACTCAATTATTCTGGAATGACTAGATGTTACTATGTGCTGATAATGTTGTGGAAGGCTTCCTAGCAACAGCGCTTGTTCTAAGTGTTCAAGAATTGGTTGGTTTTGCATGTTCTCACCCATAAGTGGGTGTTGAACAATGAAAACACATGGACACAGGGACGGGAACATCACACACTGGGGCCTGGGGGGTGAGGGGTTAGGGGAGGAAAAGCAGGGGGTGGGGGAATTAGGGAGGGATAGCATTAGGAGAAATACCTAATGTAGATGACGGGGCAATGGATGCAGCGAACCACCACCATGGCATGTGTATACATACCTATGTAACAAGCCTGCACAATCTGCACATATACCCCAGAACTTAAAGTATAATAAATACTTTTTTTAAAAAAAAGAATTGGTTGGTTTTACATAGGTGAAGAGGTATCGGGTGGGGACAGAATGATTGGAAAGATAATGTATATAGACAGTTGACAATAGATCTCTCTGACTGAAGCAAATCGATCCTATTAGGGGACTGTGGAACACAGTATCAAAGAAGTATGTGTGGTCCAAGAAACAGGTTCTTGAATGCTGTCTGAAAAAGTTTTGGATATTGTATTCATGAAGGTGCCTGAGCAAGAGATAGATATATATGAAATCAAAAAAAAAAAAGGTTTTCATGAAGATGAAGCTGACTATAATATGAGGAATGGTTGTAAACAGGGGGATGAGAGTTCTGAGCTAGAACTGTGGAAAAAAATGCAAGAAAATTAATGAAGCAGGACTCAGTGATAGATTTAATATGGGGGCAAGGGAGATATAAATGCCACAAATGATTTCAAACTTACAAGGCTGAGTTACTGGAATAATCATAGTTTCATTGATTAAAAACAAAAATTTTGTTCCCTAATATAAATTATTTCCACGACAGTTTTACCATTTAGAAAGAATATACTTGGTGAATGTCACTGCAACAGGAATATTTCTAGGTGACTTCCAAGTTAAGAAACTATAGAAGATTTACAAAAATCCAAAGGCTACTACTCTCTAATCTATGCTCCTGGTCTTATGGCATAAAAATAATAGTTCCAAAGGGTGTAACTCACAGATTCCTATGTGCTTTCCAGTGCCCAAATTCCCTATTGGCAACTCGATCCAGGGTAATTTTAGAGACTTAAGCCAGACCAGATAATGCTGCATTATCTGATTGTGAAGATTCCAAACTCTCTCTTTCTTATCATCTCACTCATTTATTGAACTTAAATGTTTTGAGCTCCTTTTAGTAGCCTTTACCAGCATTCTGTCAGTGAGAAATAATCTTACATTGTAAGGAATTTCCAAAACTATAATAAAAAATTGAATTATAGTAGATGATCTATTTTAGAAAGGAATCATAGTCAAATAGGTTTTGGAAATACTACATATTTTACCTTACACTTAGATTACTACAGGGTATGAGAAGTCCCTAACTTGTTACATTTTATTTGAACTACTGTTTCCTAAGCTTATTTGTAATTTTTCATAGAATAACTGTTTACAGCTTGTGGATATAGTGTTCTAAATAACACTTTGAGAAATACAGGCTTGTGTACAGCTATAGCAGAATATCTGCCACTGGGTAATTAAAAAACAACAGAAATTTATTCCTCACAATTCTGGAAGCTGGGAAGTCTAAGATCAAGGTGCCAGCATCTGGTGTGAGCCTTATTAATATGTTCTCACATGACAGAAGGAAGAAGGGCAAGAAAGGACAAATGTTGTGTTCTCACATGGCAGAAGAGCAAAAGAGAAAGAGCCAACTCCTGCAAGTCCTTTTTATTGTACTATTAATCTATTCATGAGGGCAGAACCCTCATGATCTAAACACCTCCCAGAAGGCCATATATGTTGCACTGGGGATTAAGTTACCAACATATAACATATATATTTTATTTATTTAAAATAATTTCATCTTTTATTCTAAATTCAGGGGTTGCATGTGCAGGTTTGTTAAATGGGTATATTACATGATGCTGAGGTTTAAGGTTCCAATGATCACATCACTCAGGTAGTGAGCATAGTACAAACAGGTAGTTTTTAAGCCCTTGCACCTCTCCCTCTCTACTTTCTCCAGTAGTCTCCACTGTTTATTGCTCACATCTTTGTGTCTGTTTGTACCCAATATTTAGCTCCCACTTATATGTGAGACCATGAGGTAATTGGTTTCCCATTCCTGTGTTCATTTCCTTAGGATAATAGCCTCCAGCTACATCCAGGTTGCTGTGAAAGATATGATTTCATTCTTTTTATGGCTGTGTAGTATTCCATGATGTATACGTACCACATTTTCTTTATCCATTTGACCACTGATGGTCACCTAGGTTCATTCCATGTCTTTGCTATTGCCAACATGAATTTTAGAGAGGACACATTCAAACCATAGCATCTGAGAACAGAGTTTTGTATTTCAACAAGGGACAATGCCCAATAAAATTGAATAAATCCTAATAGTATAGGTTATTATCACATATCATAAAGAGAAATAATTTTGGTAGAAAACCACTCCATGTAGATAATTAGCCAATTATTTTACTTATATATAAGGTAAGACATGCTAATTACTCTTAGCATGAGTATTATTCCACAAAAGCCCCAGGACTGATTTTTCTTACACTTGTTAATAATAGATATGTGTATATCCATAATTTTGGCTTTTTGCCAGGTCCTAAGTCATTATTTCTAACTATCTTCTGGACATTGCAACTTAGCATATACGCTGCTGTTTACAACAATAGCTAAATTATAGAAAAACATTTGATAAGTCTGTTACAAGGCTTGTAAAAACCGGTTATCTTTGTTTTCTACTGAAAATAGTACAACTCTGTATTATAAATGAAGAATAAAGTGTGGGCGACGGAGAATTTGTGTTGTGATGGAAAGAAGCAAGAGAGAAGAGGATAATTTTTGTGATAGTTATGGCAGGGTAATACAGAAAGTTTCCCTTTTGCTTTTGAATATAATAAAAATTCAAAAACATGAATGTATAAAATCATACAAATCTTGCTTCATTGAAACTAAGCTATAGCTATAAACTACATATCGAAACATGAGGCCAGCATAACACAACTTAGATTGGTGCAGAGTTCCTGGGTGTAAAATACTGCAATAAGTTGCCAGGGCTCAGTGAATAGAAGGCCAACAGTAGCATGTCATTGAAAACATTGGAAAAATATATATGCTCAGATGCTAATTAAAGGTCATAAATCTATCACTCTTGCTTACAAACATTGCTGTAGGTTTGAGATGAGAGGGAGTGCCAAGAGGTCAGATATGGTACAGAAGCCACATGGAGTGAGGTATCAATAAGACACAGAAAGTAGAGTAAAAGCACCCAGGGGTGGTCACCATCAGAAAATAGCAAATAACAATACATTTCTGAATGAACTTCCTCCAGTTAGGTGGGCTTGATTAATTCTAACACATTCTAAAATGAAAGTAAATGATAGCATTAGTATAAATCAAGGAAAAAGGTGGAAAAATGTAGTAACACCTTGTGGAACAAGAACATTCACCAACAAATATTTCCATGGAACATCAAATATTCTCCTTGTTTATATATACGTGTCATATATGTGATACAAACACATAATGTATATGACATATATATATGAGGTATATGTATGTGATAATACAAAAAAGGTACTACGATAAAACATTAAAAATAAATAAGATGAAGTCTAAATCTGTGATGTCTAAGACTAGAGCGCTCTTAGAAGAAAACATAAAGTTTTAGGACCTTGGGTTAGGCAGTGATTTCTTGGATATAACACTAAAAGTACAAACAACAAAAGGAACAAATAGCTAAACTGAACTACATCAGAAAGTTTTTTAAATGGGCTACAAATTATACCATCAAGAAAGTCAAAGTGCAACCAACCCACACATTGGGAGAAATTATTTGAAAGTCATATATTTAAGAAGGGACTATGGGTGGCTGGCAAGATGGCTAAATAGGAACAGTTCTGGTCTGCAGCTCCCAGCAAGATCAATGCAAAAGGTGAGTGATTTCTGCATTACCAACTGAGTTACCCAGCTCATCTCATTGGGACTGGTTAGACAGTGTGTGCAGCCCACGGAGGGTGAGCAGAAGCAGGGAGGGGTGTCACCTCACCTGAAAAGTTCAAGGGGTCAGGGAACTCCCTCCCCTAGCCAAGGGAAGCCCTGAGGGACTGTGCCATGAGAAATGGTGCATTCTGGCCCAGATGCTATGCTTTTCTGATGGTCTTTGCAACCCCTAGACCAGGATATTCACTTGGTTGGCTACACCACCAGGGCCCTGGGTTTTAATAACAAAACTGGGCAGCCAGCGGCAGGAGTTTTTTCTATCATACCCCAGTGGCACCTGGAATGCCAGCAAGACAGAACTGTTCACTCCCCTGGAAAGGGGACTGAAGCCAGGGAGCCAAGTGGTCCAACTCAGCAGATCCCACCCTCACAGAGCCCAGCAAGCTAAGATCTACTGGCTTGAAATTCTCATTGCCAGCACAGCAGTTTGAAGTTGATCTGGGACACTCGAGCTTGGTGGGGGGAGGTACATCTGCCATTACTAAGGCTTGAGTAGGTGGTTTTCCCCTCACAGTATAAACAAAGCTGCAGGATGTTCAAACTGAGTGGAGCCAAAACCACTGTAACCAGACTGCCTCTCTAGATTGCTCTTTTCTGGGAAGGGCATTTCTGAAAGAAAGGCCACAGCCCCAGTCAGGAGCTTATAGATAAAACTCCCATCTACCTGGGACAGAGCACCTGAGGGAAGGGGTGGCAGTGGGTGCAGTTTCAGCAGATTTAAACATTCCTGCCTGCTGGCTCTGAAGAAAGCAGCAGATCTTCTAGCACAGTACTCATACTCTGCTATGGGATAGATTGCCTCCTCAAATGGTTCCTGATCCCCTTGCCTCCTGACTGGGAGATACCTGCCAGCAGGGGTTGACAGACAACTCATATAGGAAAGCCCTGACTGGCATCTGGCTAGTGTTCTTTTGGGACAAAGCTTTCAGAGGAAGAACAGGCAGCAATCTTTGCTGTTCTGCAGCCTCCGCTGGTGATACCCATGTAAATGGTCTGGAGTGGACCTCCAGCAAATTCCAGCAGACCTGTAGCAGAGAGGCCTGACTGTCAGAAGGAAAACTAACAAACAGAAAGGGATCGCATCAACATCAACACAAAGGACGTCCACACAAAAACCCCATCCGAAGGTCACCAGCCTCAAAGACCAGATAAATCCATTGAAGATGAGGAAAAACCAGCACAAAAAGTCTGAAAATTCCAAAAACCAGAAGGCCTCTCCTCCTTCAAAGGATCACAACTCCTTTTCAGCAAGGGAACAAAACTGAATGGAGAATGAGATTGATGAATTGACAGAAGTAGGCTTCAGAAGTAGGTAATGAGAAACTCCTCCGAGCTAAAGAAGCATGTTCTAACTCAATGTAAGGAAGCTAAAAATCTTGAAAAAAGGTTAGAGGAATTGCTAACTAGGATAACCAGTTTAGAGAAGAGCATAAATGACCCAACGAAGCTGAAAAACACAGCACAAGAACTTTGCAAATCATACGCAAGTATCAATAGCCGAATTGATCAAGTGGAAGACAGGATATTAGAGATTGAATATCAACTTAACGAAATAAAGCATAAAGGCAAGATTAGAGAAAAAAGAATAAAAAGGAACAAACAAAGGCTCCAAGAAATATGGAACTATGTGAAAAGACCAAACCTATGTTTAATTGGTGTACATGAAAATGACAGGGAGAATGGAACCAAGTTGGAAGCCACTCTTTAGGATATTATCCAGAAGAACTTCTCCAACCTAGCAAGACAGGCCAACATTCACATTCAGGAAGTACAGAGAACACCACAAAGATACTCCTCGAGAAGAGCAACCCCAAGGCACATAATTGTCAGATTCAGCAAGGTTGAAATGAAGAAAAAAATGTTAAGGGGAGCCAGAGAGAAACGTCAAGTTACCCAAAAAGAGAAGCCCACCAGACTAACAGTGGATCACTCTGCAGAAACCCTACAAGCCAGAAGACAGTGGCGGCCAATATTCAACACTGTTAAAGTATTTTCAACCCAGAATTTCATATCCAGCCAAACTAAGCTTTATAAGTGAACAAAAAATAAAACCCTTTACAGACAAGCAAATGCTGAGAAATTTTGTCACCACCAGACCTGCCTTACAAGAACTCCTGAAGGAAGCGCTAAAAATGGCAAAGAAAAACAGGTACCAGCCACTGCAAAAACACACCAAATTGTAAAGACCACTGACACTATGAAGAAACTGCATCAACTAAAGGGCAAAACAGCCAGGTAACAACAAAATGGCAGGATCAAATTCACACATAACAATATTAACCTTAAATGTAAATGAGCTAAATGTCCCAATTAAAAGACACACACTTGCAAATTGAATAAAAAGTCAAGACCCATTGGTGTGCTGTATTTAGGAGACCCATCTCACATAAAAAGACACACATAGGCTCAAAACTAAGGGATAGAGGAATATTTACCAACCAAATGAAAATAAAAAAAAAAATGCAGGTGTTGCAATCATAGTCTCTGATAAAACAGACTTTAAACCAAAAGATTAAAAAAAAAAAGACAAAGAAGGGCATTACATATGGCAAAGGGATCAAGGAAACAAGAAGAGCTTACTATCCTAAATATATATTCACTCAATACAGAAGCACTCAGATTGATAAATCAAGTTCTTAGAAAACTACAAAGAGACTTAAACTTCACACATTTATAGTGGGAGACTTTAACACCCCACTGTCTACATTAGGCAGATAAACAAGACAGAAAATTACAAGGATATTCAGGACTTGAATTCAGCTCTGGATCAAGTGGACCTAGTAGACACCTATAGAACTGTCCACCACAAATCAACAGAATATACACGCTTCTCAGCACCACATCGTACTTATTCTAAAATTGACCGCATAATTAGAAGTAAAACACTCCTCAGCAAATACAAAAGCACGGAAATCATAACAAGCAGTCTCTCAGACTACAGTGCCATCAAATTAGAACTCAGGATTAAGAAACTCAAAACTACACAATTACATGGAAACTGAACAACCTGCTCCTGAATGACTACTGAGTAAATGCTGAAATTAAGGCAGAAATAAATAAGATCTATGAAACTAATGAGAAAAAGTACACAATGTACCAAAGTCTCTGGGACACAGCTAAAGCAGTGTTTAGGGGAAATTTATAACACTAAATGCCCACAGGAGAAAATGGGAATGATCTAAAATTGACACTCAAACATCACAATTAAAAGAACTAGGGAAACAAGAGCAAACAAATTAAAAAACTAGCAGAAGACAAGAAATAACTAAGATCAGAGAAGAACTGAAGGACATAGAGACATGAAAAACTATTCAAAAAATCAGTAAATCCAGGAGCTGTTTTTTTTTAAAGATTAACAAAATAGACTGCTAGCCAGACTAATGAAGAAGAAAAGAGAGAAGAATCAAATAGACACAATAAAAAATGATTAAGGGGATATCACCACTGATCCCAAAGAAATACAAACTACCATTAGAGAATACTCAAAACGCCTATAAACAGATAAACTAGAAAATCTAGAAGAAATGAATAAATTCCTGGACACATACACCCTCCCAAAACTGAACCAGGATGAAGTTTAATCCCTTAAGAGACCAATAACTAACTCTGAAATTAAGGGAGTAATTAATAGCCTACTAACCAAAAAAATCAGTCCAAGACCAGGCAGATTCACAGCTAAATTCTACCAGAGGGGCAACAAGGAGCTGGTACCATTCCTTCTGAAACTATTCCAAACAACAGAAAAAGATGGACTCCTCCCTAACTCAATTTATGAGGCCAGTATTATCCTGATACCGAAATCTGGCAGAGACACAACAACAACAACAAAAATTTTAGGCCAATATTCCTGATGAACATCAGTGCAAAAATCCACAATAAAGTACTGGCAAACCAAATCCAGCAGTACATCAAAATCTTACACATGATCAAGTCGGCTTCATTTCTGAGATGCAGGGCCGGTTCAACACATGCAAATCAATAAACATAATCTATCACATGAACAGAACCAATGAAAAAAAAACACATGATTATCTCAACAGATTCAAAAAAGGCCTTCGACAAAATTCAATACCCCTTTAGGATAAAAACCCTCAATAAACTAGGTATTGATAGAACGTATCTCAAAGTATTAAGGGCTGTTTATGACAAACCCACAGCAAATAAAATACTGAATGGGCAAAAGCTGGAAGCATTCTCTTTGAAAACCAGCACAAGACAAGGATGCCCTCTCTCACCACTCCTATTCAACACAGTATTGGAAGTTCTCGCCAGGGCCTTCAGGCAAAAGAAAGAAATAAAGAACATTCAAATAGGAAGAGTAGAAGTCAAATTGTCTCTGTTTGCAAATAACAATGATTGTATATTTAGAAAATTCCATCATCTCAGCCCAAAATCTCCTGAAGCTGATAAGCAACTCCTGCAGTCTCAGGATACAAAATCAATGTGCAAAAATCACAAGCATTTCAATATATCTACAATAGACAAACAGAGAGCCAAATTATGAGTGAACTCCCATTCACAATTGCTACAAAGAGAATAAAATACCTAGGAATACAATTAATAAGGGGTGTGAAGTACCCTTTCATAGAACTAGAAACCACTGCTCAAGGAAATAAGAGAGAACAAAAACCAATGGAAAAACATTCCACGCTCATGGATAGAAAGAATAAATATCATGAAAATGGCCATAGTTCCCAAAGTAATTTACAGATCCAATGCTATCCTCATCAAGCTACCCTTGACTTTCTTTACAGAATTAGAAAAAACTTCTTTAAATTTCATACGGAACCAAAAAAGAGCCCGTATAGACAAGACAATCCTAAGCACAAAGAACAAAGTTGGAGGCATCACGCTACCTGACTTCAAACTATACTACAAGGCAACAGTAACCAAAACAGCATGGCACTGGTACCCAAACAGACATATAGACCAATGGAACAGAACAGAGGCCTCAGAAATAATGCCACACATCTACAACCATCTGATCTTTGACAAAGCTGACAAAAACAAGCAATGAGAAAAGGATTCCCTATTTAATAAATGGTGTCAGAAAGCCTGGCTAGCCATATGCAGAAAACTAAAACTGGACCCCTTCCTTACACCTTATTCAAAAATTAACTTGAGATGGATTAAAGACTTAAACACAAAACCTAAAACTATAAAAAACCCTAGAAGGAAACAGGCAATACCATTCAGGACACAGGTATGGGGAAAGACTTCATGACTAAAACACCAAAAGCAATGGCAACAAAAGTCAAAACTGACAAATGGGACCTAATTAAACTAAAGAACTTCTATACAGCAAATAAACTATCAGAATGAACAGGCAACCTACAGAATAGAGAACATTTTTGCAAACTATCTATCTGACAAAGGGGTAATATCTAGAATCTACAAAGAACTTAAACAAATTTACAAGAAAGAAACAAACAACCCCATCAAAAAGTGGGTGAAGGATATGAACAGACACTTCTCAAAAAAAAAGACATGTATGTGGCCAACAAACATATGGAAAAAAGCTCATCATCACTGGTCATTAGAAAAATGCAAATCGAAACCACAATGAAATACCGTCTCATGCCAGTTAGAATGACGATCATTAAAAAGTCAGGAAAGAACAGATGCTGGAGAGAATGTGGAGAAAAAGGAATGCTTGTACACTGTTGGTGGGAGTGTAAATTAGTTCAACCATTGTGGAAGACAGTGTGGCAATTCTTCAAGGATCTAGAACCAGAAATACCATTTGACCCAGCAATTTCATTACTGGGTATATACCCAAAGGATTATAAATCATTCTACTACAAAGACACATATATACATGTACACATATGTTAATTGCATCACTGTTCACAATAGCAAAGACTTGGAACCAACCCAAATGCTTATCAATGACAGACTGGATAAAGAAAATATGGCACATATACACCATGGAATACTATGCAGCCATAGAAAAGGATGACTTCATGTCCTTTGCAGGGACACAGATGAAGCTGGAAATCATTATTCTCAGCAAACTAACACAGGAACAGGAAACCGAACACTGCATGTTCTCACTCATAAGTAGGAGTTGAAAAATGAGAACAAATGAACACAGAGAGGGGAACATCACACGCTGGGGCCTGTGTGAGGGTGGTGGGCTAGGGGAGGGACAGCATTAGGAGAAATACCTAATGTAGATGATGGGTCAATGAATGTAGCAAACCACCATGGCACATGTATACCTATGTAACAAACCTGCATGTTCTACACATGTATCCCTGAACTTAAAGTATAATAAAAAAAAAAATAAATGAATAAAAAAGAAGGGGCTAGTATCCAGATTACATTAAAGACTAATGAACCAATAATAAAAGACAACTAACGCAATACAAAATACACAAAGGGTTTGAATAGACATTGCATATCTCCAAATAAGATATGTAAATAGCCTACAAGTACTTGAAAAGAAGTTCATCATTAGTCATTAGAGAAATGCAAATCAAAACCACAGTGAAATATTCCTTCATACTGACTAGGGTGGCTATAATTAGAACACAAAAACCAAATACGAAATACTAAATGTTGGAGATGTGTAGAAATTTTTGCCTTCAAACACTGCTGGTAAGGATATAAAATGGTACAACCATCTTGAAAAACAGATTGACAATTCCTCAAAAGGGTAAGCCCAGAATTACCATCTAACTCAGAAGTTTCACTCCTTATACATCTAACTGAATATTTTGAGAATGTATGTTCATACAATAACTTGTACATGAATAATCAGAGCAAGATTATTAATAATGGCCCCAAAGTACAAACAAGTCCTATGTCCATCCATTCATTTATTTATGTAAAAGTATAAATTTATTGTTTATCCTATGACTAGGCAAATAACATGTTCTATATATATAAAAGGTAATATGATTTCATAATTAAAAAGTTAGGAAGTGCTGATACATGCTACAGCATTGATGAATCACGAAAACATTATGCTAAGTGAAAGAGACTAGGCACAAAAGGTCATGTATATGATCTTATATATGTAAATTTCTGGAATAAGCAAATTCATGGAAACAGAAGCTAGGTTTAAGTTTTCTAGAGGTTGAGATGGAAGAAGAAGGGGAAGGATTGCAAATAGGTACAGAGTTTCTTTTTGGGATGATGAAGATGTTCTAAACTTAGACTTTAATAATATTTATAGAACTCTGTGAATATAATAAAAGCATTCAACTGTAAATTTTAAGTGGGTAAGCTTTATGATAATGAATTATGTCTCAAAAATGATTAGGGAAAACAATGAACAGTCAAAGATGGAAAGAAGATAGAAACAGAGTATCTCATTGACTGACTTAACTAAAATGATTACAACTTATTATTGTGCAGTAATTGATTAAAGTATGTAACAGTAAAAAGGTAAATGTTAATAAAGAGGATAGTTTAGAGTATGGACTGAAAAGAAGGAAAGAAAAAAAATAAGTTGTTTTCATTTATATATAGTATAAATAGAAAGCTAAGCATTTTACACAGTTATTATTATAAATGCATACATCAGAAAAAAAAATTTCTACATAGCAGAAAAGCAAATACAAAACTGCACACATACACACAAACCCCAAAAGTAAAAGCAAAGCAAAGCAAATCAGTACTCCAATGGGGGCAAGAAATATTTTTTCAACAAAAGGCTCCAGAATAACCAGATTTTTTATGGAAAAGCATGACCCCAGACTCTTATATCTCAACACACACCAAAATTAATTATTGACAATACATACATCTAAATGCAAAACTAATATTATAAACCTTCTAGAAAAAGTAAACAAAATGGGCCAAAGACCTTATAGGTACCTCACCAAAGAAGAAAGGAAAATGGCAAAAAGCATATGAAAAGATCTTCCGTATCATATGATATCAGGGAAATGCAAATAAAAACAACAATGAGATACCACTACACACCTCTTAGAATGGCCAAAATCCAGAACATTGTCATGCTGGCAAAGATATGGATATACAGGAGCTATCACTCATCGCTGGTGGAAATACAAAATGGTATAGCCACTTTAGAAGATAGCTTAGCAGTTTCTTACAAAACTTAACATACCCTTACCCTACGATCCAGCAGTCACACTCCCTGGTATTTACCCAAAGGAGTTAAAAATTTATGTCCACACAAATGCCTGCAAACAAATGCTTATACCATTAATTAATAATGTGCAAAATTGGCAACAACCAAGATATTTGTCATCAGATGACTGGATAAATAAATTGTGGTATATCCAGACAGTGGAATATTATTCAGTGGTAAAAAGAAATGAGCTACCAAGGCATGAAAAGACATGGTGGAATCTTAAATGCATATTACTAAGTGAAAGAAGCTAATCTGAGAAGATCATATATTGTATGATTCCAGCTATATGATGTTCTGGTGAAGGCAAAACTATGAAGACAACAAAAAGGGTTAGTGGTTGCCAGGGTTTAGGGGTGAAGGAGGGATCAATAGATGGAGCAACAAAAATGTTTTATAATGGATCAGGGAATTAAGTTAAAAGAAGCTGAAAAGAGAGATTTAGAGGAAGAAAAGGAGAAGAAAGAGAAGATAAAGAGGAAAAGACAGGCATATCCAGCAGCTATTACTCACCAAAACTTTCTTGGAGAAATATCCTCACGATTTCACCTTTTATGAAATTGTGGCAAACTCTCAAACTCACGTTGTATTTCCACATCTGCAAACATGAATGGAGATAAATCTCTCAAAGTTTGCCTTGGAGACCAGGCCAGAGAACATTAGTCCTGGCACAAAAAGAGTGTGAAATCCCAAATAGAGGCCACTAGAGGAGATGAAAAAACATCTACCTTCAGAAACTCCTGCCTGAGTTTGAGTCCTGGCGCCATCTCCTGTTAGTTGTTGATTGTGACAAAAATTACTTAGCCTTTTGATTCTCCATCCCCTCCTCCCTAAAGCACTGTTTGTTTGTATTAACACACTTTAATTTTCAAAGCTTCAATTTTTAAGCGTTAGGTTCACAGCAAAACTGAGGAGAAGGTACAGACACAGAGAATGTTTAGGGCAGTGAAATTGCTTTGCATGATACTATAATGGTGGATATATAGTATTATACATTTGCCCACATCCATAGAATATACACCAGGAGTGAATCCTAATGTAAAATATGAACTTTAGGTGATAGAGATATGTCAGTTTAGGTGCATCAATTATAATAAATGTACCACTGTGGTGTGGGACGTTGAAAGTCAGGGAGACTATGCAGGTTGCAGAGTGAAAGGGCAATATGAGAAATCTCTGTACTTTCCTCATAATTTTACTGTGAACCTGAAACTACTTTAAAAAAATTAAAAAATATTTAAAAAACAATTAAACAAAGGAGAATATTTTTGCGATATTTGAATAAACAAATTTTTTAGAACACAGAAGCACTAACTAAAACAAAAGTAAATTTGATTTCATCAAACTAAAACTAAAATAAAAACCTTTATTTATTGAAAAACACCATTAGTAAAATGAAAGAGGCAAACCCTGTATGAGGCAAAAATATTTACAATACATATATTTAATAAATAACACATATGCATCTTATGTAAATAACTCCTAAACACCATAATATACAAATAACCCAATAAAAATGGGGAAAAGAGACTTGAAATGCATTTTTTAAAAAAACATACAAATGGCCAATAAGCACATGAAAAAGAGCTCAATATCATTATATGTAAGAGAAATGTAGATTAAAATCACAATGAAATTCCATTCACAGCCACTAGAATGGCTAAAATTAAAAATACTGAAAATACTCAACATCAGCATGGATGTAGAGCAATTGAAACTTTCATACATTCCTAATGAAATTCTAAAATGCTATAATTACATTAGAAAACTTATTTGACAATTTCTTAGTGTTAAACATATATCGGTTCTATGATCCACTCATAAGGATTTACTGAACAGAAATGAAAACTTCACACACACACCAACACACAAAATGTGGTGAATGCAAAATTGTTCATACCAGCTTTATTCATGTAAACCACAAACTGGAACAACTCAAATGAATGGAAAATAAACTATAATATATTCATGTAGTGGAATACTATTCAGTAATAGAAAGAAACTTTAGTGGTGTATGCAGCAGCATATATAAAACTCAGAATCACGACACTGATTGATAGGAACCAGACACAAAATGAAATTCTTTACAATTCCATTTATATGAAATCTCAGAAGCAAAACTAATCTATTGTGGTAGAAATAAAAACAGCAGTTGCTTCTGTTACCGTTTGGGGAGTGGAAAATTAATTAGCAGGAAAAAGACCCAAACGAACTTTTTGAGGAGATAAAAATGTTTTATATACTGATTTTGCTGGTGGTTACAAGAGTGTTTATATATTTGTCAAAACTCATAAACTGTATATTTAAAATAATGTTCTGTATTTTATGTAAATTATACCTTGAAACATCTTACAATATATAACTAAAACACACAGACACAAAACATAAGGAAAAATCTCTTGCAAAAGAGCTCTCACCCAGGCCGGCTCCTAATAAAAACCTAGGGCAAGAGTACAAATGGAGACTCATATATCATATGCCCAAATATTTACAATCAAGTTTAAAAAACTGTTGAATAAAATATGCTCTGTCCCCCTACATTGACAAGTATATCTTTCTAACAAAAAATCTAAAATATGTGTAAAGCTGTGATTTCCATAGCACTGAATGTCAACAAAATTGCAAAAATGACTAAATGTAATTGTTATTGCACATATCTGACTGATCCACTCATGATCCAGGAATGTTGGCTGAGTCATAAGATGAACTTGTATAAAAATGATACATCTATATATTACTTATTTCATAAACAATTTTTTCCAACTTTCACTTCAGCAAAATCATTAATTATGATTTTATAATCAAGTTTCTTACACAAATTGGGTCCTATTGACCATAATGAATCAAAGGCTTAAAAATAAATATAGAAAGTCTTAACCAAAGCAATAAGGCAAGAGAAAGAAATAAAAGGTATCTAAATAGGAAAATAATAAGTCAAACATCTCTCTTCAATGATGATATTATTCTAAACTTAGAAAACCCTAAAGACTCTGCCACTAAGCTCCCAGAACTAATAAACAACTTAAGTTTCAAGTTACAAACTCAATGTAAAAAATGCAATAGCATTTCTATATGTCAGTAGTGTTCAAGCTGAGAACCAAACCAAGAATGCAATCCCATTTATAATAGCCACACACAAAAATAAAATACCTTGAAATACATCTAACCAAGAAGCTGAAAGATTGATCCATTGGTCTATGTGCCTGTTTATGTACCAGTACCATGCTGTTTTGAATACTGGATCCCTGTAGTATAGTTTGAAGTTGGGTAAAGTGATGCCTCCAGCTTTGTTATTTTTGCTTAGAATTGCCTTGGCTATTCGGGCTTTTTTTTGGCTCCATATGAATTTTAAAATAGTTTTGTTTTTCTAATTCTCAGAAGACTGTCATTGTTAGTTTGATAGGAATAGCATTGAATCTGTAAATTACTTTGGGCAGCATGACCATTTTAATGATATTAAGTCTTCCTATCCATGATAAATTTGTTTTTTCATTTTGTTGTGTCATGTCTGATTTTCTTGAGCACTGTTTTGTAATTCTTACTGTAGAGAGATCTTTCACCTCCCCGTTTAGCTGTATTCACAGGTATTTTATTCTTCTTAGGGCAATTGTGAATGGCAGTTCATTGGTGATTTGGCTTTTGGCTTGCCTATTGTTGATGTATAGGAATGCTACTGATTTTTGTGCATTAATTTTGCATCCTGAAACTTTGCTGAAGTATCAGCAAAGTTTATCTCATTTATTAGCTGAAGGAGCTTTTGGGCTGGGATTATGAGGTGTTCCATCTGTAAACAGAGATACTTTGACTTCCTCTCTTCCTATTTGAATGCTGTTTATTTCTTTATCTTCACTGATTGCTCCAGGTAGAACTTTCAATACTATGTTGAATAGGAGTGGTGAGAGAGGACATCCTTGTCTTGTGACAGTTTTCAAGCAGAATGTTCCTAATTTTGCCCATTCAGTATAACGTTGGCTGTGGGTTTATCATAGATGGTTCTTATTATTTTGAGGTTTGTTCCTTCAATACCTAGTTTACTGAGAGTTCTTAACATAAGAGGTGTTAAATTTTATTAAAAGCATTTTCTGCATCTATTGAGATAATCGTGTTGTTTTTGTCTTTAGTTATGTTTATGTAATAAGTCACATTTACTGATTTGCATATGTTGAACCAACTTTACATCCTAGGTATGAAACTTATTTGATCAAGGTGGACTAGCTTTTTGATATGCTGCTGGATTCAGTTTGTAAGTATTTTGGTGAGGATTTTTACATCAATGTTCATGAAAGATATTGGTCTAGAGTTATCTTTTTTTTTTTTCGTGTCTCCACCAGGTTTCTGTATCAGGATGATGCTGGCCCCACAGAATGAGTTGGGGAAGACTCCCTCCTCCTCAATTTTTTGAATTTAGTTTCTGTAAAAATAGTATTAGCTCTTATGTGTACATGTGGTAGAATTCAGCTATGAATCCATCAGGTCCTGGGCTTGCTGGCGTCATTGTTGGTAGGTTATTTGTTACTGATTCAATTTCAGAGTTCATTATTGGTCTGTTCAGGAAATCAATTTATTTCCGGTTTAGTTTTGGGTGGGTGCATGTGTCCAGGAATGCATCTATTTCTTCTACATTTTCTAGTCTGTGTGCATAGAGTTGTTTGTAGTAGTTTCTGATGGTTATTTTTACTTCTGTGGGGTTAGTGGTAACATCCTTTTTGTCATTTCTGATTGTGTTTATTTCGATCTTCTCTCTTTTCTTCTTTATTAGTCTAGCTTGTAGCCTATCTTAATTTTTTTTCAAAAAAACAATTTCTGGGTTCATTAATCTTTTGAATTTTTATATTTTGATTTCCTTCAATTCAGCTCTGGTTTTGGTTATTTATTGTCTTCTACTAGCTTTGGGGTTGATTTATTCTTGCTTCAGAAATTCTTTCATTTTTGATGTTATATTATTAATTTGAGATCTTTTAAACTTTTTGATGTGAGCAGGTAGTGCTATAAATTTTCTAGTTAGCACTGTCTTAGCTCTGTCCCAGAGATTCGAGTATGTTGTATCTTTGTTCTCACTAGTTTCAAAGAACTTCCTGATATTTTCCTTAATTTCATCATTTACCTAAAAGTCATTCTAGAGCATGTTGTTTAATTTCCATATAATTGCATGGCTTTCAGCAATTTTCTTAGTCTTGACTTATTTTTTCATTCAGCTATGGCCTGAGAATCTGTTTGTTATTATTTCAGGGTTTTTTTTCATTTGCTGAGAATTGTTTTATTTCCAATTATCTGGTCAATTTTAGAGTATGTGCTATGTGTTGATGAGAATAATATATAATCTGTTTTGTGGAGGGTGGAGAGTTCTATAGAGGCCTATCAGATTCATTTGGTCCAATATTGATTTAGATGCTGAATATCTTTGTTAATTTTCTGCTTCAAAGATCTGCCTAATTCTGTTAGTGGAGTGTTGAAGTCTCACACTGTTTTTGTGTAGGAGTCTCTGTCTCTTTATAGGTCTCTAAGAACTAGCTTTATAAATCTGTGTGCTCCTGTTTTGGATGCATTTATATTTAGGTTAGTTATATCTTCTTGTTGAACTGAACAATTTTTTATTATGTAATGTCCTTCTTTGTCTTTTTTTATCTTTGTTTATTTGAAGTCTGTTTTGTCTGCAATTGGGATTGCAACCCCTGATTTTTTTTTCTGTTTTCCAATAGCTGGGTAGACTTTCCTCCATCCCTTTATTTTGAGCCTATGAGTATAATTATGTGTGAGTTGGATCTCTTGAAGACAACATACCATTGGGTCTTGTTTTTTAATCCAGGTTGCCACTCTGTGCCTTCACTTAGGAAGCTTAGTTTTGGCCGGACATGAAATTCTTGGTAGAAGTTTTTTGTTTTGTTTTGTTTTTTAAGAATGTTCACTATTGGCCTCAAGTCTCTTCTGTCTTGTAGGGTTTCAGCTGAGAAGTCTGCTGTTAGCCTAATGAGGTTCCCTTTGCAGGTGACCTGCCCTTATTTCTAGCTGCCTTTAATGTTTTTTCTTTTATTTAGACCTTGGAAAATCTGATGATTAGGTGTCTTGAGGATGATCTTCTTGTGTAGTTTTCTGTGCTTCCTGAGTTTGACTGTTGGCCTCTCTAGCAAGGATGGGAAAGTTTTCATGGATGATATCTTGAAATATGTTTTCCAAGTTGTTTGCTTTCTCCCTCTCCCTTTCAGGGATACCAATGATTTGTAGATCTTACCTCTTTACATAATCTCATACTTCTCAGATACTTTGTTCATTCCTTTTTATTCTTTATTTTTTTCTGACTGTCTTATTTCAGAGAACCAGTCTTTGAGTTATGAGATTCTTTCCTCAGCTTGATTTATTCTGCTGTTAATACTTGTGATTGCATTGTGTAATTCTTGTGTTGTGTTATTCAGTTCTGTCAGACCAGTTAGGTTCTTTTTTATACTGGTTATTTCATCCTTCAGCTACTGTATTGCTGTATCGTGATTCTTAGTTTCCTTGGGTTGGGCTTTGCCATCCTCCCGAATCTCAATAATCTTTGCTCATATCCATAGTCCAAATTCATCTTTCTAGCCAGTTCAGCCTGGTTAAGAACTATTGTTGGAGAACCAGTGCCATCATTTGGAGGACATATGATGCTATGGCCATTTGAGTTACCAGAGTTCTTGCATTATTTCTTTCTCATCTCTGCATGTAGGTGCTGCTTGAGCTGCAGTGTACCTTGAGTACAGTCTGAGGCTTTGTATAGGGCCTTCATTTGATGCTGACTACTTTTATGTTTGTTTCATGTTTGATTAGTTTTGCTTTGTTTTGTTTTGTTTTTTGAGACAGAGTCTCACTCTGTCACCCAGGCTGGAGTGCAGTGGTGCAATCTTGGCTCATTGCAACCTCTGCCTCCAGAGTTCAAACAATTCTCATGCCTCAGCCTCCTGAGTAGCTGAGATTACAGGCATGTGCCACTATGCCCGGCTAATTTTCTTTGTGCACTTTTAGTAGAGACAGGGTTTCACCATGTTGGTCAGGCGGGTCTCAAACTTCTGACCTCAGGTGATCAGCCCACCTCAGTCTCCCAAAGTGCTGGGATTACAGCTGTGAGCCACCATGCCCAGCAATGCTGACTTCTTATCTCTGGTTTTAGAGGGACATATGTTTGGATGGAATTTTTCAGTATTGAAGCTTTGGGCTATGATCCAGTAGGTGGCACTTAGGCTTATTGGTTGGTTGGTAGGCTTGCTTGGTTGTGTGGCTCCCCTGTTTCCTCATAGTTGCAGCCATGTTCCCTCTCAATCTTCTGAAAGTGTAGGTTCCTCTCCCCCTTGAGCATTGGCTTTAAATCACAGCTCAGAACTCCTGGGCTGCCCGCTGCAGCTCTGGGGCAATCTCAGTGTTTATGCTCCTTTCCCAACCTGGAGGCAGCAGAGGAAGGGGACCTTAGTAGTGGTTGTCGGCAGGGGTCTTTCGCTTGTCTCCTCTGGGCTCCACCCCAGAGAGATGCTAGTGAGCAATCATTCAATGGAATCAACCCAGGATGGAGGGTTTGTGCTGTGGGCCCAAGCCATGGGTTCCCTGTCTGGTGACAAACAGTGGGTTTTTTGTGGGACTGATAGGAAACATAGTGGACTCCTCTTCTTGCGTTGACTGCAGCTTGTTAGAGGTGTGGATAAAGCACTTAGTGTCTTTGCTCCTTCATTAGCCCATCGATAGCAAGGGCAGGTCCACTGCAGAAGCAGTGACAAAGGAGCTTTCAATCGTTGCTGGAGGCTTTGTCAAGGAAGTTGTCGAGTTACTACTGGCTTGATAGCTCTGGCGGGGGATGGCTGGAAGCCCAAACATGGAGGATCTGCACAGTGAGAAGATATGGAAACAGGCACCCACATAACAGTCTGACAACTTTTCCATAGGGCTGCTCTGATATGCTGGGGGCCCGTTTCAGTCTCTAGTCACCTTGGATTTCCAGTACCTGGAGATATCACCAGTGAAGGCTGTGATATAGCAAAGATGGCAGCCCACCCCTTGTTTTGGAAGCTCCATCCCAGGGAGGTACAGACCTGTTGCCACCACGAACACACCTGTAGGAGGTGGCTGGAGATCCCAGCCAGAAAGTCTCACCCAGTGAACAGGACTGGGGATCAACTTTAAAAAGCAGTCTGGTCATGTGTTTGTAAAGCAGCTGTACTGTCCTGGAGGTCTGCTTCAGCTCCCTGTTGTTGCCTTAGACACTTCAAACGTCAAAGGCTGAAACAGCTATGTCACCCAAACAGCAAAGAGAGCAGCCTACCCCTCCTTCTGGGAGCTTCATCCCAAGAAAATCTGAAACCTCTGCCAGCTGGAGAACACTGGTGGGAGTAACTAAAGACCCCAGTTGGGAGGTCCCACCCAATGATGAGGAACAGGATCAGAGACCCACTTTTAAAAAGCAGTCTGGTCACATTTTCCTAAGAGCAGCTGTGCTGTGCTTGCAGTTCACTTCAGCCCCAAGGTGGTCAGAGCATAGTTTGGTTTTACACATTCTAGGGAGACATGAGACATTAATCAACTTATGCAAGATAAACATTGCTTCAGTCTGGAAAGGCAGGACAATTCAAAGCAAAAGCAAGAAGACTCAAAATGGGGAGGAGACTTCCAGGTCACAGGTAGATAAGAGACAAAGGGTTGCATTTTTTGAGTTTTTGATTAGCCTCTCTAAAGGAGGCAATCAGATATGGATTTATCTCAATGAGCAGAGGGGTGACTTTGAGTAGAATGGGAGGCAGGTTGGCCCTACGAGGTTTACAGCTTGATTTTTCCCTTTAGCTTAGTGATTTGGGGGCTTCAAGATTTATTTTCCTTTCACAACATACAAAGAGCCAACAAACATAGAAAAATGCTCAACATCACTAATCATCAGAGAAATATAAATAATGAGGCTGTGGAGAAAAGGGAATGCTTATACACTGTTGGTGGGAATGTAAATTAGTTCAGCCACTGTGGAAAGTAGTTTGGAGATTTTTCAAAGTATTTAAAATAGAAGTACTATTTGACCCATAAATCCCTTTATTGGATATATATCCAAAAGAAATAGATTGTTCTACCAAAAAGGCACAAGCACTCATATGTTCATCATAGCACTATTCACAATAGCAAAGACATAGAATCAATCTAGTTGCCCATCACTGGTGGAATTGATAAAGAAAATGTGGTATATATACACCATGCAATAAAATACATAAAAATGAATAAACTCATGTTCTTTTCAGTAACATGGATGGAGCTAGAGGCCGTCATCCTAGGCAAATTAATGCAGGAAGAGGAGACCAAATATCACATGTTTTCATTTATAAGTGGGAGCTAAACATTGGGTACTCAAGGACATAAAGATTGCAATAGTAGACACTGGGGACTAGGGGGGACTAGAGGTGGTAAGGGAGGGAGGGGTGCAAGGGTTGAAAAACTATTAGGTAATATGCTCAGTACTGGGGTGATAAGATCAATTGTACAGCATCATGGAATACATCAATGTAACAAAGCTGCACATGTACCTCCTGAATCTAAACTAAAGGTGAAATTATTTTAAAAGATTATATAAATATATACATTAAATATATATAAATATATTTATGATCACATTAAATGTGTAAGTATTGAATTACTGTCATCAATAAATATACAAGTAAAATATTTTAAGTAATTAAGATGTTTACAAAGTTATTTTTCTATTAAATTGCTAGATAAAATTTAAAATCCATGAATTTAAAAATAATTCTAAGCTATTTAAATAAAGCTACAATTCTTGTTATTGAAACTTGAATGAAATTTATTAGTTTGCACAAATAAAACTAATTACAATTCTATCATCCAATGTCTAATTGCCAATGTATACAACTGATATCAGTGATTCATGCATTATATGTCTAGATCTACCTATATATACTTTGAGGAGCATAATTTGTTCAATATTGCAAAATGTTCTTCAACTGCAATGTGGAACTTTTTTGAATACAATGCAAATTTGTGAATTCCTTTGGAATCATGAATAGGAACATGAAAAGAATCAAGGAAGCATCTTAAAGGCACTACTGAGAAATAACAGCTCATTAGGGGAAGAAATAAGTCATTCATGCCACCTAGAGAAAGGATTTGAATAGTCTTTTCTGTTACCTAACCAGTTCTGTGGCTTAGATCTCCAATGTAGGTTGCAGCACAGTCAAAAATCCTTTGCATGTGGCATCACTTTTTGTTTTTAAGGAATAGGGCAATAAATGTAGCAAACCATTTCCCTGGAATTGAAATATGTTGGACATGGAAGGAGACTTTCAGCATTGAGTACTAGATCCCAAGTGCTAGAGTCAACTTGTCTTCCTTGATATATTTATCACTTGAGTTTCTAATATGCAGTTGTTCTCTAAAGTGCTAGGCTCAGGGCTGCGTGCCCTCCTTTGTGGTCTAAAGATGAGGGTAGAATCCTTGCAACACTCCTTCCCCATGATCGCACACATCACTATGTGATTTTCTTAAATCATGTTACCCTCCTGCTCAAAAGCCTTCCATGGATTTCTATCAGCTACAGAACTAAGCCCAAATTTGTCAGCCTTGCATTCCAGAATATCTGATATCTCACTTGACCTTTCTTTTCCAGCCCCCTTTTCTGTTTTATAATGGCTATGTCTATATGCCTGCAAAAAAAAGAAATTTAAAAAATAAAGATATAAAAAGAATTTACTTTTTGTCCCCCTAAACACAGTCCTGCCTTCCTACTTTTGGAAATTGCAGGATCACTTTAATCTTTTCCATCTTGTTTACCATTAGGAATCCTTCCAGATTTAGTTCAAATCCCACTTTTATAGGGAAACTTTCCTTGCAAATTTAGCCTACCAAGATTCTTTCTCTTCTGTGAGTCTTAAGCAATTATTGCTATGCATATTAATTCATTATTTACTAAATTATATTCTGTCTTCCCCAAAATATATTGTACTTTGCCTGAGGTTAGGGCTATGTTTTATCCCTCCTTGTTCCTCTTTGTGCCTTGCACATAATAGGTAATTAGTTAGTTCTTTGCTGATAGCATGCTTAAGTGATAATGTAGCTTAATGGGCAGTAAACATTGAAAGTTCTAGGTCCTTTTAAATATCAATGGATTGATTCATACTTTGGAAACATTTTTATCTCAGGGTAACCTTTCAGTCTCACCACAAGAAACTAATAGTAACCAAATGGTTAGGTGTTAAAGTGCCCAGGAAATGCCTACCTTCAAATTCTATATGCAATTTTTCAATAATTGATATCAGATAATTATAAATAAGAAAGATAATGTACAGAAATAAGCCAAACAAACATTATACTGTTATGAATATGTCCAGTGAAAGAAGCCATGGAAAGTTGAATGGGCTGTTGCCAGAGCCCTAAATGTTTTCTTTGTGAGTTCATTTTTCTTTAATTGCATTTCTGAGCAGCATCTAAGTTTACAGTAGAAGATAAAAGTATGGAAGAAAATAGTATAGTGTTATGACTGTTTTTACAGCCATCCTTTATTGGTTATTCACAATAAAAAGCACAGCATATTCAGGGTACATTAATAAAAAATGGAGACTATAAAAGTTGTTAAAATAGAATGTACATTATGTTCACTGAGAACACTATAGGATTGAGGTGCCATTTTTTTTCTCCCAAAATAAGGTGTAAAGTGTTCAGAGCCCAGAAGCTCAAAACCAAACTTTAATTCATGCTCCCTGCCATCAATATCACATGATGACCATAAACTTTGGAAACAAAGCACCCCTTACTGATGCCACTACAACGTGAATTCATATGGGCATTTGATAAAGTATCAGTTTATTTAGCAAGACTTACTATATGTTAGGTGTCAGTATGTGTGGCCAGGGAAATTCAAGGATTCATCAAAGATACTAGTTTATTTTCCCAACTATGTAACAACAAGGAATTTCTACTTCCAACAAACAACAAAAATATAATAATATAATAATCAGAATTGTGAAGCTCCTGTTTTATCAGGGTTTCTATACCCAAGAAATTTTTATTATCAAGATGACATAGCCATGTGGTGAACACTTTGTATATATTTTGTATTTACTTCTCTTGCATGGGCTTCCCACAGAGACATCAAATATCTCTGGTGCTTTCTGAACTGCATTATATATTTCTGAAAGCAAATAACTAAACATTTTTAAAATATATATTTTATTGCACTTTAGGTTCTGGGGTACATGTGCAGAACATGCAGGATTGTTGCATAGGTACATACATGGCAATTTGGTTTGCTGCCTCCATGCCCCCATCACCTATATCTAGCATTTCTCCCCATGTTTCCCTCCCCAACCTCCCTACCCCCCACTGTCCCTCCCCTATTCCCCTGTCAACAGACCCCAGTGTGTGAGGCTCCCCTCCCTGTGTCTATGTGTTCTCATTGTTCAACACCCACCTATGAGTGAGAACATGTGGTGTTTGATTTTCTATTCTTGCATCAGTTTGCTGAGAATGATGGTTTCCAGGTTCATCCATGTCCCTACAAAGGACATAAACTCATCCTTTTTTATGGCTGCATAGTACTCCATGGTATATATGTGCCACATTTTCCTTGTCTAGTCTATCATCGATGGACATTTGGGTTGGTTCCAGGTCTTTGCTATTGCAAACAGTGCCACAGTGAACACACCTGTGCATGTGTCTTTATAAGAGAATGATTTATAATCCTTTGGGTATATATGCAGTGATGGGATTTCTGGGTCAAATGGAATTTCTATTTCTAGATCCTTGAGGAATTGCCACACTGTCTCCCACAATGGCTGAACTAATTTACACTCCCACTAACAGTGTAAAAGTGTTCCTATTTCTCCACAGCCTCTCCAGCATCTGTTGTCTCCAGATTTTTTAATGATTGCCATTCTAACTGGCATGAGATGGTATCTCAATGTGGTTTTGACTTGCATTTCTCTAATGACCAGTGATGATGAGCATTTTTTTTATATGTTTGTTGACCTCATAGATATCTTCTTTTGAAAAGTGTCTGTTCATGTCCTTTGCCCACTTCTGAATGGCTTTGTTTTTTTCTTGTAAATCTGTTTTAGTTATTTGCAGATTCTGGATATTAGCCGTTTGTCAGACAGGTAGATTGCAAAAATTTTTCTCCATTCTGTTGGTTGCCAGTTCACTCTAATGATTGTTTCTCTTGCTGTACAGAGCTCTGGAGTTTAATTAGATCCCTTTTGTCTATTTTGGCTTTTGTTGCCAATGTGTTTGGTGTTTTAGTCATGAAGTCCTTGCCCATGCCTATGTCCCGAATGGTTTTGGCTAGGTTTCCTTCTAGGGTTTTTATGCTGTTAGGTCTTAAGTCCTTAATCCATCTGGAGTTAATTTTAGTGTAAGGTGTCAGGAAGGGGTCCAGTTTCTGCTTTCTGCACATGGCTAGCCAGTTTTCTCAACACCCTTTATTAAACAGGGAATCCTTTCCCCATTGCTTGTTTTTGTCAGGTTTGTCAAAGATCAGCTAGTTGCAGATGTGTGGCGTTGCCTCCGAGGCCTCTGTTCTGTTCCATTCGTCTATATCTCTGGTTTGGTACCAGTACCATGCTGTTTTGATTAATGTAGCCTTGTAGTATAGTTTGAAGTCAGGTAGTGTGATGCTTCCAGCTTTGTTCTTTTTGCTTAGAATTGTCTTGCCTATACAGGCTCTCTTTTGGTTCCATATAAAGTTTAAGGTGGTTTTTTCCAGTTCTGTGAAGAGGGTCATAGGTAGCTTGATGGGAACAGCATTGAATCTATAACTTACTTTGGGCAGTATGGCCATTTTCACAATATTGATTCTTCATAACCGTGAGCATGGAATGTTTTTCCATCTGTTTGTGTCATCTCTTATTTCCTTGAACAGTGGTTTGTAGTTCTCCTTGAAGAGGTCATTTACATCCTTTGTTAGTTGTATTCCTAGGTATTTTATTCACTTTGTAGCAATTGTGAATGGCAGTTAATTCTTGATTTGGCTCTCTTTAAGTCTGTTGTTGGTGTATAGGAATGCTTGTGATTTCTGCACATTGATTTTGTATCCTCAGACTTTGCTGAAGTTGCTTATCGGTTTAAGAAGTTTTTGAGCTGAGACGATGGGGTCTTCTAAATACACAATCATGTCATCTGCAAAGAGAGACAATTTGACTTCTTCCTTTCCTAATTGAATACGCTTTATTTATTTTTCTTGCCTGATTGCTCTGGCTAGGACTTCCAATACTATATTGAATAGGAGTGGTGAGAGAGGGCCTCCATCTCTAGTGCCAGATTTCAAAGGGAATTTGTCCAGTATTTGCCCATTCAGTGATATTGGCTGTGGGTTTGTCATAAATAGCTTTTATTATTTTGAGATACGTTGCATTGATACCTAGTTTATTGAAAGTTTTTAGCAAAAAGGGCTGTTGAATTTTTTCAAAGGCCTTCTCTGTGCCTATTGAGATAATCATGTGGTTTTTGTCTTTGGTTCTGTTTATATGGTGAATTACATTTATAGACTTGCATATGTTGAACCAGCCTTGCATCCCTGGGATGAAGCCTACTTGATCATGATGGATAAGCTTTTTGATGTGCTGTTGCAATCAGTTTGCCAGAATTTTATTGATGATATTTGCATCTATGTTCATCATGGAGATTGGCCTGAAGTTTTCTTTTTTTGTTGAGTCTCTGCCGCGTTTTGGTATCAGTATGATGTTGGTCTCATAAAATGATTTGGGAAGGATTCCCTCGTTTTGGATTGTTTGGAATAGTTTCAGAAGGAGTAGTTCCAGCTCCTCTTTGTATGTCTGGTAGAATTTGGCTGTGAACCCATCTGGACCTGGGCTTTTTTTGATTGGTAGGCTATTAATTGCTGCCTCAACTTCAGCCCTTGCTATTGGTCTATTCAGGGTTTTGACTTCTTCCTGGTTTAGGCTTGGGATGGTGCAAGTGTCCAGGAATTTATCCATTTTTTTCCAGGTTTACTGATTTGTGTTCATAGAGTTGTTTGTAGTAATCTCTGATGGTAGTTTGTATTTCTGTGGAATCAGTGGTGATATCCCCTTTTTCATTTTTTATTGCATCTATTTGATTCTTCTCTATTTTCTTTTTTATTAATCTGGCTAGTGGTCTGTCTATTTTGTTGATCTTTTCCAAAAACCAGCTCCTGGATTTATTGATTTTTTTGAAGGGTTTTTTGTGCCTTTATCTCCTTCAGTTCCACTCTAATCTTAGTTATTTCTTGTCTTCTGCTAGTTTTTGAGTTTTTTTAATCTTAACTAAACATTTTTATAGCTTTTGTCCTTACAAACTATTTTCAAACAGGTAAAGGACAAGAAATGATTCAACTAACAAGTGACTTGTTCATAGAAACTGACACAGACAGGAGTAACAGTCAGTTCTTTTTCTTGGAACTAAGTTCTCAACATTGCATTTTGGATATATTTCAAAGGGTTTTATCTCTGGAATTTGGCATTCATCTCCAAGGATGATCCCGTTTTAAATTTAAAAGTGAAATCAAGGTAATATAGTTTGCCTTCACATGTTTGTGAATTTTGACAGACCTTACTCGATTTATTGAGGAAAGGGAATTTGGACGCACATGAAAGGTTTACCCAAGGCTTTCTTTGCAATGAATAGGCATTTTCATGGTTGTTATAGATTTACTCTGGAAACTCTATAATAGATTATAATACTTTCCCAGGTAAAGCATTCCAGGCTGGAAGATAATTTATTTGAAAGCCGTCAATATTTTTCTAGCTCATAGTGAGGCTGAGAAAAGGGCACAACAATGATCAATTTTTTTTTTTTTTTTTTTTTTTAGATAGAGTCTTGCACTGTCTCCGAGGCTGGAGTGCAGTGACGTGATCTCGGCTCACTGCAACCTCCCCCTCCTGGGTTCAAGCAATTCTCCTACCTCACCCTCCCGAGTAGCTGGGATTATAATCACGCACCACCATGCCCTGCTAATTTTTGTATTTTTAGTAGAGATGAGGTTTTGTCACATTGGCCAGGCTGATCTCAAACTCCTGATCTCAGGTGATCTGCCCCCCTCGGACTTCCAAAGTGCTGGAATTACAGGAATGAGCCACCATGCCCGGCCGATCAAACTTTTGATTGATAACATTGTGTTACACTATAGGGGGGATTTTTAAACAAACAAAAAACCTAGAGAGTTCCAAGGGTACAAAAGATTCCCAGACTTCAGAGAAACCACTTACTGCAGAGAGGTCTTCCAGTTGATATCATCATACCCATCCTGAGTGCTGATGCAAACTTGCTCAAAATTAATATATCTTAAATGTTTGGATAATTCCCCCTCTCTATTAGGGAAATCATCACAATAAGACAAATATAACAACAAGCATAAAACTCAATAGAGGTGCTATACTCAGACTATTTATAACAAAATGAATTATGAAGCCTCAGGGTCTCCATGGTCTCTGGGTTACTGCCTAGTGACAAGCACTCTGCAAGAATTCAAAGACACTGTATGTTTAGGTACTTTTTTAACTTTTATATTTTGATAAAATTGCAAACTGATAGAAAAGTTGCAAGAATAGTGTAAAGAACTTCCCTTCCTCCAGAGCCACCATTGTCAACATTCACTACATCTGTTTTATCACACTAGGTTCCTTTTCAACAGTATCCAGGGCTTCAATAAGTGCCTAAAGCTACAATTTATTGTAATATGTTACTTAATTATGAGGGACAGAGCTGATCTATATAGAATAATAGTAATGACAATAATGGCAATAATAATTTAATAATTTGCATATTAAGTAATCACAAGAACTATAAGGTATGTATTATTATGTTCAGGTTATCAGTGAATAATTTGAGGTCAAAGAGCTAGGAAGTGGCATAGCCACAATCCAAATTCAGATCTATCTGACCCTAAAGCTAGGGCTTACAAACATTACTGAATACTGACTCTTATCAAATGTGGCAAGGAGATTCATTTTCCTCAGTCTATCTAATCCCCAATGGGTTAGTCCTTCACTTGGGAATTCCACCCATATTCTTTAGTGCTATACAATTTAATAAGGGAACATTAGTCAAAAGCCAAAATGCAGCTCTGACAATTATCTCAAAATAAAAAGTTTAATTTAAAACAATGCAGCTCTGGCTAAAGAAAATTCCAATGTTTGTCCTTAAGGGTATCCTTTTTAATCTGCAAAATTGAAATATTCATATTTTTCTGTTTGGGAAAAGCTAGTATGATTGCAAGCCTTTTTCAATTTTTAATTGCCTCTTCCCAGAGAAAGCTTATTTGAATAAGCCATTCTTAGAGAGTGGCTTCTATCTACCTAATACCATGCCATTTCCTATGCTAATAACAGTTTCATGTTTGCTACTGTAGAGATCCTTAGGGAGACAGACAAAGTAATGAGAGTGAAATAAAATAGTTTACTTCAGTGACTCAACCTGAAAGTTCAAACTACTAAAACATTGAAATATTCTGAGTCTCTGCCAGATTGCTTGATGATTGTTGAAAACATTAAGCAATTCCAGCAGGAGTTGTCAGCCTGTGCGTCCATATGAGTGTGTGTGAGTGTATTTGTGTGTACATATTTGAATAAATGTGTAAGTAGGTATTGAATATGTGTGTCTGTTTTTAACAAGATCTTGGCCTTCTTTGATTCTAAACTCTATTCTCCCAACAAGACTTTATTTCTAAGAAATAAGAACACTTTGGAAAGTTGAACAATTGATTTTTCATTTTCCATTCTCAGTCTTTTTGCTTTGACAAGGTGTTTCATAGCAGATTACCAAAGAACCTTCTTTATTTCCATTAGACGATAGGAAAAGATCAAGAACTACAAATGCTCCTGAATACACACTAAGGCCATGACAGAACCACAGAATTTTGGATGTTTTAGTCATTTTCTCTGGAGAAGTAAGTTCTAAAATTGATTCTTAATGTATTAGAAGAATAATATAATCTATGACTAATTTTCTAGATTTTAAGCCAAGATTTTTCAATTTAATTGCTTAACAATAATAATTCTAAGGTTTTCATTTTATGGGTATTTAAAAGCTTGAAAAAAATTATACATATCTTAGCTAGTGAGCGTTAGACTAATTAATTCAATACAATATATTGAAAGCCTGCTATGCTAGGCATGAAGAATACAAAAATAATAATAGTATGATTTTATTAATAAAAGAAATAATAATGAAAAATACTATTTATGGAATGCCTACTAGTGAGAGTTAGCATACTAAGTGTTTTATATAAATTTATAGATATAAATAAATATATATACATCTGTAAGATGTATTTATTGATATATATAAATAAATATATATTTATTGATATATATAAATATATATTTATTTATATACAGATGTATATAAATACATCTTACAGATGTATATATATATTTATTTATATACATCTACATCTGTAATATATTGATATATCTTACAGAAACACTGTAAGGTTGGGGTTATTACTATATTTTTTTCTTTTTTTTTTTTTTTTTTGGAGACAGAGTCTTGCTCTTTTGGCCAGGCTGGAGTGCAGTGGTGCTCAGCTCACTGCAACCTCCACCTCTTTTGTTCAAGTGATTCTCCTGCCTCAACCTCCAGAGTAGTGAGATTACAGGCCCATGCCACCACATCCAGCTAATTCTTGAATTCCTGACCTCAGATGATCTGCCTGCTTCAGCCTCCCAAAGTTCTGGGATTACAGGCCTGAGTCATTGTGCCCAACCTACTATCTTCATTTTAAATATGAAGAGAGTTAAGAGACATTAAGAAATGTGTCAAGTGACAGATCTGAAATCACAACTGAGGTCAGTTTGACTGAAAACTTTATGCCTGGTCATGTTGTATTTTAGAGGGAGATATATTTTCTCAATAAAAGACCTAAAGTTTTATGAATGGTATAATAGAAGTATGTCCAGTGGGGCATAAGAGAGCATTTTAAAAAATGACTCTTGGGGAATTAGAGAGATTCTAAAGGACTGCAACAGTATTTTTTGTCGGAAGCCCTTATTGGGATCAAATCAGCAGACCTTATCCAATTGAACTAACAAGCTCAAACTGACATCTGAGAAAAAGTTCATCTTTGGAGTCATCTAAAAGACAAGCTTCCAAAAGAATACAATAGATTCAAACTCACAAAGCAGTTCAGGATGAGCACGGACTAGATCTTTGCTATCCAATATAGTAGCCACTAGCTATTATTATATGTGACTGGTACACACTTGAAATGTGGCTAGTGGAAATACAGGTGTTTGATAAGTGTAAATATGCATAAAGGCAGTACAAGAAAAAAGAACACAAAACATTTCATTAACAACTGATATTGATTATATGTTGAAATTATAATATTCTAGATATTATGACAAAAATATTATTTAAATGAATGTATCCAGTTTGTTATTATTTAATTTAATGTGATTACTACTTTTCTTTGATCCAGAAAGAAAACAGCATTTGGGCATGCCTTTTCAGCATTCACTAGCTATTTTGTTCAGCAGCTAGGAAATCATTGACATTCTTTAATCATCACTATACTAAATCTAAACTCCTTCAGGATAGGTATTGGGTCTTAATTTTCATCAGAAATGCTTAACCCAATGCCTTACACATAGTGTCACTCAATAAATGTTGAGTGAATGATGTAAAACACTTTAGCTCAAGTATGGAGTGTGACTTCTTTTTCAACAAACATTGTGGAACAACTTAATTATTTTTTAAAACGTTGCCCTCTTTTAAAAGAATCATCATAATAAGCTCTACATTTACTACAGCAAACAATAATTCTGCTGTTTGTAATCATTTTGAATCTCCTATTCTGGACCTGTTCTCTCAATCTGTTGGAGTATTATCATAGATATTCTCAATAGCAGCATAACTTTGAACTTGAAGACTAGATTAACAGAGTAACAGAGCTCTTAAAGATCAAAGCTCTTAAAAAGGTTAAAGCCTCTTTCGTCTTTCCTCACCATCATTTCTCTCCTAGTAACGTCCCTTCTACTTTTTTCAAATCTATAATAACTTATTTTGACAGACAAGTCAAAGCCACAAAAGGAAGGGACCAGTTTTCTGTGCCAAATTACCTACATGGCAATTCAGTGAATCCTCATCTTTTGCTCTTACGTTAAGCATGGATTCTAGTTTTAAAAATTAACAAGTATGGCACTGATGTTGAATCATCAGAATAGTTCCTAGAATAGTTTCTGTAAGGCAAAATGGCTGTACGCATGCATGACAATATCAATACTGGCTCCAAATACAACCAAAATAAACAAAAAATAGTATTTTCTAGGTTTAATATTTTTTAAACCTTTGGTGTCAGTCTTTTGTATTTGTCCTTACATATGAGCATTTCCTCCAATTTAGAAAAAATATTTTTTAAAATAGAAGCTCACTATAAGTTTTTCTGCATAGTTACATAACTTCATTCTTTTCTTCTTTACTAGGATCCATACCAAAAGTATTGTATTTTATGTATGTTGTGAAGAGAATTTCTGGACACCTGTTCTAGCATGCTTCCACCCATCTTTAACGAATGTAATTCTTAGTTTGAACTGGTTAAAAAACTTTGAAGTTAGCAACCAGTTGGGGACGGTGATTTTGTTCACAACAAATCCTATATATTAATCAGCTCAGGCCACCGTAACACGATACCACAGACTACGTGGTTTATACAACACACGTTTTCTCTCAGTTCTGGAGGCTGGAAGTCTGAGACTTTGCTCTTTCTGGTTTTCTGATGGCTATCTTCACATTGTGTTCACATGTGGCTTCTCATTTGTGTGTACAGAGAGAGAAAGAGAAAGAGACAGATCCCTCATTTCTGGTGTTTCTTCCTCTTCTTCCAAGAATACCAGCCTTATTGGATCAAGACTTCACTCTTATAATATCATTTAAGCACAATTACCTTGATAATGCCCCTATCTCCAAATACAGTCACATTGTGGGTTAAGACTTTAACATGAATTTGGGGTAGGGAGGACACAATTCAGTCTATAACATCCTGGATGGAAGCATCATAACTGTTGTGATAGGTGCTTCCTGGCATTATGCTAAAATATTGACACACTGCTTTCCTTACTGCAATATTCCTGTATTAAAGTAAAAACTTTTCTATAGAACATAGAAAGCTGTACCCATAATCTCTTCCCAACGGAAACCAAGTTATCAGCTATCTACAGAGAAAAAAACACCTTCATAATAAATAAATATTAGGTGAGCACTCCCTGTACCTGGTTTTAACTTCATATCGCTGAAAGGCACTGAAGAGACAGATAAAACAGTCCTGAATCATCGATGCCACCCCTTTCCTACCACACGTAGGGGAGACATAGTGTGGAGAGTATCTTTGGGTGCTGTAGCAGAAAGAACACAGCAATTGAGAGGCATCAAACTCCATGCTGTTTGGTTAGAGCAGAAAGAAAAACCTGACTAAATTCAGCTGATACCTGCCCACAGAAGGAGCATTTAAATCAGCGCTAGCCAGAAGGAAATCCCTGATCCCAGTAGACAGAACTTGAGTACACACAAATCTCGCCACTGAGGGCCAAAGTGCTCTCGGACTCTAAGTGAATTTGACAGGCAATATAGGCCATAAGAACTGTAACTCTTAGGTGAGTGCTAGGACTGAACTAGAACCAGGGACAGTAGAATAGGGAGGCAAGTAACAAACTAAAACACCAGATGGGGCAGCCACACTTTTCCCCTAACCCAAGGCTTCACAGCTCATAGCTCCAAAAAAGACCCCTTCCTTCCACTTAAGGAGAGGAGAGGGAAGAGTGGAGAGGACTTTGTCTTGCATCTTGGATACCAGCTCAGCCACAGCATGATAGGGCACCAGGCAGAGTCACGAGTTCCTGATTCCAGGCCCTAGCTCCTAGGCAATATTTCTAGACATACCCTGGGCCAGAAAGGAACCCAATTGCCTTGAAGCGAAGGACCCAGCATTATGCCAGCATTCATCACCTGCTAACTGGAGAGCCTTGGGGCCCTGAATGACCAGCAGCAATACCCAGGTACTACATAGAGGGCCTTGGTATGGCTCTGAGACATGCTGGATTCAGGTGAGTCTCAGCACCCTACCAGCTGTGGGGGCAATAGAGCAAAATTCCTTCTGCATCAGAAAAGCAGAGATAAAAGTAAAGGGGACTCTATCATGAACCTTAGATACCAACACAGGAAGACAGAGCACCAAGTGGGTTCTTGTGGTCCCTGATTCCAGGACTTGACTCTTGGATGGTATTTCTGGACCTGCCCTGGGACAGAGGGTAGCCCATTGCCCTGAAGAGTGAGTCCCAAGCCAGGCAGCATTTAGCACAAGGTGACTTAAGAGACCTTGGGCCTTAAGAAAACATCATTGGTAGTCTAGCAGCACACCTCATGGCCAGGGGTGGCAGTGGCTACAAAATGAGGCACCTCTGCTTTTGGAAATAGGAGGGATGAATGAAAATAACTATGTATTGTGGTTTGAGTGCCAGCTGAGCTGCAACAAAATAGAACATCAGGTAGACTTATAAGGTTTTGACTCTAGACTCTGACTCCCAGACAGCATTGCTAGACCCACCCAGGGCCTGGGGGACCTTGTCATCCTATAGGGAAGGACAGAGGTCTGGCTGGCTTTGCCACCTGCTGAATATAGAGCCTCAGGGCCTTGAGCAAACATAGGCAGTAGCCAGGGAGTGATTACTGCAGGCCTTGGGCAAGACCCAGTGCTGTGCTAACTTAAGGTCTGACCCAGCAGAGTCATAGCGGTGGTGGACTTAAGGGTGGTGCCATTCCGCCCCCAGCTTTGGGTGGCTCAGAACATAGAGAGAGAGACTCTGTATGATTGGAAGAAAGTCAGAGAAGAGAACAAAGGTTTATGCCTGGTAATCCAGATAATTCTCCTCAATCTTGCCCAAGGTCATGAAGGTGGTACCTCTATGAGTCACAAAAACCACAGCACTGGGCTTAGGACGCCCACTAAAGCAGAAACAGCTTAAATCAAAAGACCAAGTTCTTTCAAATATCTGGAGAGCCTTCCCAAGAAGGATGGCTACAGATAAGCCCAGACAGTGAAGACTAGAATAAATACCTAACTCTTCAATGCATAGATAGCAAAGAACATTACTAGCATCAACACTATCCGGTAAAACATGACCTCACCAAATGAACTAAAAAAGCCACCAGAGACCAATCCTGGAGAAACAGAGATAAGTGAGCTTTCAGACAGATAACTCAAAATAGATATGTTGAGGAAACAAAAAAATTCAAGACAACAGAGAGAAGGAATTCAGAATTTAAAATTAAAAAGAATCAAGCAGAAATTTTTGAGCTGGAAAATACAATTGGTGTACCGAAGAATGCATCATAGTTCTTTAGTAGCAGAATGCATGAAGCAGAAGAAAGAATTAGTCAGCTTGGAGACAGGCTATGTGAAAACACACAGAGAAGACAAAAGAAAAGTAATGAGAAACAATGAAACAAAATTACAGAATCTATGAAATAAACTCAAAAGGGCAAATCTGAGAGATATTGGCCTATAAGAAGAGGTAGAGAAAGATACAGAGTTAGAAAGTTTTATTCAAAAGCGTAGTAACAGAGAACTTTCCAAACCTAGGGAAAGATATCAACATCCAAGTACAAGAAAGTTATAGAACACTAAGAAGATATCTCAAGGCATTTAATAAACTCCCATAGGTCAAGAATAAAGAAAGGATTCTAAAAGCAGCAAGAGAAAAGAAACAAATGACACACAATGGAGCTTCAATACATCTGGCAGCAGGCTTTTCTGTGCAAACATTATAGGCCAGGAGAAAGAGGCATGACATATTTAAACTGCTGGAAGGAAAAAAATAATACCCGAAAATTATATATCTGGCAAAAATGTCCTTCAGACATGAAGGAGAAATAAAGACTTTATCAGACAAACAAAAGCTAAGGGATCTCATCAATACCAGAGCTGTCCTTCAAGAAATGCTAAAGGGAGTACTTCAGTCAGAAAGAAAAGTACATTGATGAGAAATAAATAATCACCTGAAGGTACAATACTTACTGGTAATAGTAAGTAGGGAGAAAATTAAAGAATATTATAACACTGTAATTACGGTATGTAAATTATTCTTATCCTAAGTAGAAAGACTATAGGAAAAACCCGTCAAAAATAATAAATACAACGTCTTTTCAAGACATAGAACAATAAGATACAATAAGAATAACATAAAGGTAAAAAGCAGGGGGATGAGGTTAAAAAGAGTTTTTATTCATTTTTTGTTTGCTTGCTTGTTTTTTTCATGCAAACAGTGTTAAGTTTTTATTAAGTTAAATAATGTGTTATAAGATATTATTTTCAACACTCATGGTAACTTCAAACCAAAAAACATACAATGGATACACAAAAATAAAAGGAAACTAAATAATATCACCAGAGAAAAATATCTTCATTAAAACAATGAAAGGAAGGAAAGACAAAAGGAAGAGAAGACCACAAAGCAACCACAAAACAAATAAGAAAGTGATATGAGTAAGTCCTTACTTAACAATAATAGCATTCAATGTAAAAAACTAAATAATCAAATGACATCACCAGCTAAATAAATGAAAAAACAATACCCATTGATCTGTTGCCTGCAAGAAACACACTTCACCTATAAAGACACACATAGACTGAAAATAGAGAGATGGAAAAGATAGTTCATGGCAAAAACAAGCAGGAGTCACCGTATTTATATCAGACAAAATAGATTTTAAAATAAAAAGTGCAAGAGGAGACAAAGTAGGTTACTATATAATGATAAATGGGTCAATTCAGTAAGAGGATATAAAAATTTTAATATATATGCACTCAACACTGAAGCACCCAGATATAAAAAAGGAAATATTAGAGTGAAACAGAGAGTTAGGCCCCAATACAATAATAGCTGGAGACTTTGACACTCTACTTTCAGCATTGGAAAGATCTTTCAGACAGAAAATCAACAAAGAAACATCAGACTTAGTCTGACTAGAAACCAAATAGGATTAACATATATTTACAAAACATTTCATTCAGTGGGTGCAGAATACACATTATTTTCCTCAGCACATGGATCATTCTCAAGGATAGACCATATGTTAGATCACAAAACAAGTCAAGACATTCAAAACAGCTGGGCCAAGATGGCCAAATAGGAACAGCTCCGTAGCATAGTTCCCAGTGGGAGCAATGCTGAAGGCGAGTGATCTCTGCATTTCCAATTGAGGTACCAGGTTCCTTTCAATGGGACTAGTTGGACAGTGGGTGTAGCCCAAGGAGGGCAATCCAAGGCAGGGTGGGGCACTACTTCACCCGGGAAGTGCAATTGCTGGAGGATTGGGGGCTTTTCCCCTCTAGCACTCTGGTTCAGATACTGTACTTCTCCAGTGGCCTTTGCAACTCACAGACCAGGAGATCCCCACCAGGCTGAAAAGCACAGTGATTTACCAGCACAAATCTGAGTGGCAGCTCCGGCCAGTGCTGTGGCTTGTTGGCACAGATCTGGGCGGATGTTTTGACTAGCACTGAGAGGGCCTGTGGGACAAAGCTTCCTGCTCCCCAGAAAGAGGGAGAGCTGAAAGCAGGGAGGCAGGTGATAGAGCTTGGCGGGTCCCACCCCCACAAAAACCAGCAAACTGAAGCCTTCTCACTTGAGAGTTTCACAGCCAGTACGTCAGGTTCACAGCCACATTCTACCAGACGTACTAAGAGGTTCTGGTGCCATTCCTTCTGAAACTACTCTAAACAATAGAAAAAGAGGGAATCGTCCCTAACTCATTTTATGAGACCAACATCATCCTGATACCAAAAACCTGACAGAGACACAACTAAAAAAGAAAACTTCAGGCCAATATCCATGATGAACATAGATGCAAAAATCTTCAATAAAATACTGGTAAACCAAATGCAAGCATATCAAAAAGCTTATCCATCACGATCAAGTAGGCTTCATCCTGGGGGTGCAAGGCTGGTTCAACATACACAAGTCTATAAACTTAATCCATCACATAAACAGAACCAAAGACAAAAACCACATGATCATCTCAATAGATGCAGAAAAGGCCTTTGACAAAATTCAACAGCCCTTTATCCTAAAAGCTCTCAATAAACTAGGTATCAATGGTACATATCTCAAATAATAAAAGCTACTTACGGCAAACCTACAGCAAATATCATACTAAATGGGCAAAAACTGGAAGCATTCCCTTTGCAGATTGGCACTAGACAAGGACGCCCTCTCTCACCATTCCTATTCAATACAGTATTGGAAGTTCTAGTCAGAGCAATCAGGCAAGAAAAAGAAATAAAGGGTATTAAATTAGGAAAGAGGGAAGTCAAATTGTCTCTATTTGCAGATGACATGATTGTGTATTTAAAATACCCCATCATCTCAGCCCAAAATCTCCTTGAGCTGATAAGCAGCTTCAGCAAAATCTCAGGATACAAAATCAATGTGCAGAAATCACAAGCATTCCTATACACCAATAACAGACAAAAAGAGAACCAAATCATGAGCAAACTCACATTCACAATTCCTACAAAGAAAATAAAATGCCTAGGAATACAACTATCAAAGGATGTGAAGGACCTCTTCAAGAAAAACTACAAGCCACTGCTCAAGACAATAAGAGAGGACACAAACAGATGCAAAAACATTCCAGGCTCATGGTTAGGAAGAATCAATATTGTGAAAATGGCCACACTGCCCAAAGTAATTTATGGATTCAATGCTATCCCCATCAGGCTACCATTGACCTTCTTCACAGAACTGGAAAAATACATTTAAAACTGCATATGAAACCAAAAGAGAGCCTGCATAGCCAAGACAATCCTAAACAAAAAGAACAATGCTGAAGGCATCCCGCTATCTTACTTCAAACTATACTACAAGGCTACAGTAATCAAAACAGCATGGTACTGGTACCAAAACAGAGATATAGACCAAGAGAACAGAACAGGGGCCTCAGAAGTAATGCCACACATCTACAACCATCTGATCTTTGACAAACCTGACAAAAACAAGCAATGCGGAAAGGATTGCCTGTTTAATAAATGGTGTTGGGAAAACTGGCTAGCCATGTGCAGAAAACAGAAACTGGACCCCTTCCTGACACCTTACACTAAAATTAACTCCAGATGGATTAAAAACTTAAACATAAGACCTAACATCATAAAAACCCTAGACAAAAACCTAGGCAATACCTTTGAGGACATAGGCATAGGCAAGGACTTCGTGACTAAAACACCAAAAGCAATGGCAACAAAAGCCAAAATAGACAAATGGGATCTAATTAAACTTAAGAGTTTCTGCACAGTGAAAGAAACAATCATTAGAGTGAACCGGCAACCACTAGAATGGGAAAAATTTTTTGCAATCTACCCATCTGACAAAGGGCTAATATCCAGAATCTACAAAGAACTAAAGCAGATTTTACGAGAAAACAAACAAACCCATTCAAAAGTGGGTGAAGGATATGAACAGACACTTTTCAAAAGGAGACATTTATGAGGCCAACAAACATATGAAAAAATGCTCATCATCACTGGTCATTAGAGAAATGCAAATCAAAACCACATTGAGATACCATTTCATGACAGTTAGAATGGCAATCCGTAAAAAACCTGGAGACAACAGATGCTGGAGAGGATGTGGAGAAATAAGAACACTTTTACACTGTTAGTGGGAGTGTAAATTAGTTCAACCATTGTGAAATACTGTGTGGAGATTCCTCAAGGATCTAGAAATAGAAATTCCATTTGACCCAGCAATCTCACTACTGGGTATATACCCAAAGGATTATAAATCATTCTATTATAAAGACACATCCACACGTATGTTCATTGCAGCACTGTTTACAATAGCAAAGACTTGGAACCAACTCAAATACCCATCAATGATAGACTGGACAAAGAAAATGTGGCACATATACACCATGGAATATTATGCAGCCATTAGAAAGGATGAGTTCATATCCTCTGTAGTGACATGGATGAATCTGGAAACCATCCTTCTCAGCAAACTGACACAAGAACAGAAAACCAAACACCGCATGTTCTCACTCATAGACGGGTGTTGAATAATGAGAACACATGGGCACAGGGAGGGAAATATCACAGGCTAAGGTCTCTTTGGGGGTGGGGGGGGGCTAGGGGAGGGACAGTGTAGTGTGGGGAGGTTGAGGAGGGATAACCTTGGGAGAAATAACTGATGTAGGTGACAGGGAGATGGAGGCAGCAAACCACCATGGCATGTGTGTACCTATGCAACAATCCTGCAAGATCTGCACATGTACCTCAGAACTTACAGTACAATTAAAAAAAAACACATTCAAACATTGAAATAATATCAAGAATCTTCTCTACCCACAATGGAATAGAACTAGAGATCAGTAACAAGAGGAATTTTGAAAACTGTAAAAATACATGGAAATTAAACAATATGCTCCTTAATGACCAGTGGATCAATGAAGAAATTATGAAGAAAATTGAAAAATGTCTAAAGACTAATGATAATAAAAACACAACATATCAAAACCTATGGGAAACAGAAAAAGCATTACTAAGAGGCGAGTTTATACGTATAAGGGACATAAAAAAAAAAAACAGGAAAAAACTTCAAATATGCAATCTAATGATGCATCTTAAAGAAATAGACAAGAAAAAGCACACAAACCCAAAATTAGTAGAAGAAAAGAAATAATAAAGATCAGAGCAGAAATGAAATTGAAATAAAAAGACACAAAAGATCAATAAAGCAAAAGTCAGTTTTCTTGAAAAGCTAATACTGACAAAGTGTTAGCCAGATTGACTAAGAAAAAAAAGGATCCAAATAAATAAATCAGAAATGAGAAGGGAGACATTACAAACCATACTGCAGAAATTCAAATGTTCATTAGTGGCTACTATGAGCAACTATATGCTGATAAATTGGAAAAATAGAGGAGAAATGGATAAATTCCTAGATACACACAACCTACCAGGACTGAACCAGGAAGAAATCCAAACTTGAACAGACCAATAACAGGTAATGACATCAAAGCCATAATAAAAATTATCTTAGTAAAGAAAGGTTTAGGACCTAATGGCATCATCTCTGAATTCTGCAAAACATTTAAAGAACTAATACCAATCCTACTTAAAGTATTCAGAAAAATAGATGAGGAGGGAATACTTCCAAACTCATCATACATGGCTAGTATTACTGTACTATCAGAACCAGACAAAAACACATTAAAAAAACAAAAACAAAACTACAGGCCAATATTTCTGATGAATATTCATGGAAAAATCCTTGACAAAATACTAGCAAACCAAATTCAACAATACATTAGAAAGTTCATTCATCATGACCACGTGGGATTTATTCCTGGGATGCGAGGATGGTTCAACATATACAAACCAATCAATGTAATACATTATATCAAAGAATGAAGGGAAAAAAACCACATGATTATTTCAACAGATGCTTTAAACGACTTGATAAAATTCAACATTCCTCCATAATAAAAACCCTCAAAAACTGAGGATAGAAGGAACATACTTTAACATAATAAAAGTCATATATGACAGACATACAGCTAGTATACTAAATGGGGAAAAACTGAAAGTCTTTCCTCTAATATCTGGAAGATGACAAGGATGCCCACTGTTATCATGGTAATACAACACAGCACTGGAAGTCCTAGCCAGAGCAATCAGACCAGAGAAAGAAATAAAGTGCATCCAAATTAGAAAGGAAGAAGTCAAATTATCCATGTCTGCAGATGATATGGTCTTGTATTTTGAAAAACCTAGGCTCCACAAAAAAAACTAATAGAACTTACAAACAAATTCAGTGAAGTTCCAAGATACAAAATCTATACACAATTCAGTAGCAATCCTATATGCCCAAGAGTGAACAATATGAAAAAGAAATTAAAAAGTAATTTCGTTTACAATAGTCACACATAAAATTAAATATCTAAGACTAAATCAACCAAAGAAGTGAAATATCTCTAAAATGAAAACTACGAAACACTGATGAAAGAAACTTAACAGGATACAAAAAAAATGGGAAAATATTCCATGCCCAAGAATTGGAAGAATCAATATTGTTCAAATGTTCATACTACCCAAAGCAATCTACAGATTCAATGCAACCCCTATCAAAATGCCAATGAAATTATACACAGAAATAAAATAAAACAATTCTACAATTTACATGGAACCACAAAAGACCCACAATAGCCAAAGCTACCCTTAGCCAAAAGAACGAAACTGGAAGAATCACATTACCTGACTTTAAATTATACTACAGAGCTATAGTAAATAAAACAGCATGGTACTGGCATAAAAACAGATACATGCACCAATGGAACAGAATAGAGAACCCAGAAACAAATTCATATATCTAAAGTGAACTCATTTTTGACAAAGATGCCAAGAACATACACTGACTAAAATACAGTTTCTTCAATGAATGGTGCTGGGAAACAGGATATCCATTTGTAGAAGAGTAAAACTAGACCCCTATCTCTTGCCATACAAAAAATTAAATCAAAATGGATTAAAGACTTAAATGTAAGATCTCAAACTATGAAATGACTACAAAGAAATATTGGGGAAACTCTCCAGGATATTTGTTTGGGCAAAGATTTGTTGAGCAATACTCCATTAGCCAAGGCAACCAAAACAAAAATGGACAAATGGGATCATATCAAGTTCAAAAGCTTCTACACAGCAAAGGAAACAATCAACAAAATCAAGAGACAACCCACAGAATAGGAGAAAATATTTTAAAACTACACATCTTAGAAGGGATTAATAACCACAATATAAAAGTATTTCAAACAACTATATAGGAAAAAACATCTAATAATCCGATCTAATAAAAATAGGCAAATAAATTGAATAGACGTTTCTCAAAAGAAGACATACAAATGGGAAACAGGCATATGAAAATGTGCTCGATATCATTGATGATCAGAGAAATTCAAACTGAAACTACAATAAAATATCATCTCACCCTAGTTAAAAGGGCTTGTATCCAATTGACAAGCAATAACAAATGCTGGCAAGGATGTGGACAAACGGGAACCCTAGTATGCTGTTGATGAGCATGTAAATTAGTACAGCTACTATGGAGAACAGTTTGGAGGTTCCTCAAAAAACTAAAAATAGACAATCCCATTGCTGTGTATGTATCCAAATGAAAGAAAATCAGCATATCAAAGAGATAATCTGCATTACTATGTTTGTTCCAGCACTGTTTACCATCGCTAAGATTTAGGAGTAACCCAAGTGTCCATCAACAAATGAATGGATAAAGAAAAATGAACATGTAGACAATGGAGTACTAGTCAGCTATAAAAAGGAATGTGATCCAGTTATTTCCAACAACATGGATGGAACTGGAGATCATTACATTACGTGAAATAAGCCAGCCACAGAAAGACAAACATCATGTTCTCACTTATTTGTGGGTCGTAAAAATTAAAACAAACCCATGGACATAGAGAATAGAAGCATGGTTACCAAAGCTGGGAAGAGTAGTTGGAGGTGGGGGAGCGGGGAAGATGGGGCTGGTTAATGGGTCCAAAAAGTAGAAAGAGTGAATAAGACCTACTATTTGATAACACAACAGGATAACTATAATCAGTAATAACTTAATTGTACATTTAAAAATTTTTTAAAGTGTAATTCAGTTTACAACTCAATGGATACCTCACTCTTCATGATGTGCTTATTTCACATGGTATGCCTGTATCAAAACACGTCATGTGCCCCATAAATATATACACCTACTTCATACCCACAAAAATTAAAAATTAAAAAAATTAAAATAATGTAATATTTTCTCAAAAGTACAAGCATTTTGACAGTAGAGACTTTGACATGAAGAATGCATACAAGTCAAGATCATTTAAATAAAAATCTATAGTTACTATGTTATAAATGCTATCATGATATGAGATTATAAAGAGAAGTTGACTAAAATACCATAGGGACCAGGCTACAATACTAAGTTATGCCAATATAGCATGTCTACATAATAATGAAGAAAATAACCAAAAATCAAAACCATAAACAATAAAATACTAAGTGTTGAACTTAATTATACTACCAGCTGGGGTTTCTGAAGATGCCTACTAAAGAGTTTTGAAAAATGCCATATATGCTCTCCTATTTTCAAAGAAGAATTATTGATCATTTAGAAACAAATGTGATTGTGGATAAGTTTGCTTTTACCATCATTATCACATTTATTAAGTGTTCTAATGTTCAAAGCACTGTTAGACGCTTTACAGGACACTGCCTATGATCCCAAAATAATGTATCATAGCACAGTGAATTCAGTTTTTTTGCCTATTTTAACAATCAAACTGGATCAAAGCACATTCAGTCTGATGGATTGCCACGCAATCACTGAGATAGTCCAAACTACCAAATCAACTGTGTCATGGCCAGTTAAGTAACTTTGTACAGACCTGGACATAGAGAAGGCACAGCCTCTGATCTTAAGGTGATTACTTTCTAAATCACTAAAACATTATTGTTATAACACCAAATCAAACTGATGACAAATAATGGCACTCAATGTTTCTGGCTCTAGTTAAATGCTCTGTGAATGCATGTATTGTCATATCTCATAAAGCATGGCCAGAAGTGACCTAGTGTTGAAGGCACAAACCACAATTGTTGCTTCAGAAGTTTAAGCTACAATAGAAATAACCTTACAGACATGCTTGTAGAAATAGTTTTGACTTAAGAGTCAGACAACTTGGAGTAAGGTCACAGTCATTCACTCAATAGATACATAGTGAGTGCTTAGTATGTACCAGGGAGTACACAAGGGATAAAAGATCCCCACTTAGTAACCATGAGATCTTGCACAAGTCACTCAATCTCTCAATCTTTTTCATTGTATATAGAATATATATAATAATACCCATCTCACTGTACTACTGGAAGTATCATATAAGGCAATGTATGTAAAGGTTAAATAATGCTTTGCTTTCTGATACTTTTTCAAACAATCAATCGATCAATAAAACGATGCAAATCCCCACTTATTTTGTTTGGAGACTGAGTCTTGCTCTTTCACCAGGCTGGAGTGCAGTGGCGCAATCTCAGCTCACTGCAGTCTCTGCCTCCTGGTTCTAGCGATTCCCCTGCCTCAGCCTCCCGAGTAGCTGGGACTACAGGTGAGCGTCACCATGCCTGGCTAATCTTTTGTATTTTAGTAGAGACAGGGTTTCACCATGGCCAGGATGGTCTCCATCTCCTGACCTCGTGATCCGCCTGCCTAGGCCTCCCAAAGCGTTTCAGTGTTTTATTTACACTTTTAAATAATAGCTTTCTGATCTTTTAAAATGTTTAGATAATCCTCTTGAGATAATTTTTCCCACTATTAAAAACTTGAAAAATGTAGTTTTCATAACTAGAAAATATAGATCTACCATAATTTCTTTCACAAAACCCTTGTTGTCAAATATTTAAATAGTGTAATTTTTTTGTAGTTTGAATAATGCTGTTAGGAATGACTCTGCATACAAATCATTGTCTCCAGTTCTTATTATTTCCTTAGGCAATGTTTTTAGAAGTGGAATATATGACTGCTAGGTTAAGTGGCATAAACCCTTCTGAAAATCTTGAAACATACATATTTTCAGTTTACACTCTCACTACTATTCTCAGCACCACTGAGCACTAATATGAGACAAAAAAAATCCAGTTTGATAGGTCAAAAAATGACACCTAACTGTTTCAATGTATATCGTTTCAACAGTTTTAGTGAAGTGGAATGTGATTTCTTGTGTTCACTGGTCTTGTTTTTTATTTCTGTGAATTACCTGTTTGTATTTAGTACCTACTTTTCTGAGTGTTACAGTTTTTATTCCTTAAATTGTATGAGCTTTGTCCATGTTATAGATATTAATCCTCCATCTGTCTCAGTTATATTCCTAATTTGTCCTTTGCCTTCTGAGTTAATTTGTGATGCTTTGATGTTCAGATATTTGTAATATTTTACATAGTGCACTCTATCAATCATTCTGTTTAAAATGTTTTGAGTTTTATGCTAAAAAGCTTCTATCCATTCTAAACTAACCTATGTTTAGTTAATTTTTAAAATGTTAGATTCTTTTGGAATCTATTTGAATGCAATATGTGGTAAAGGTAAACATCTCGTTAGACTAACCTTACTAGTAGTTTGTGATATTTCCTTTATCCTATGTTAAATTTTTGTCTATTCTGGAGTCTGTTAGAGAGTCAGTGGGTTATCTGACTGTAGATTGTGTCATTATCATGCCACCATTTTAATTATTGTAATTTAATAAAGGCTTATATTATATGGTAAGATAAATGCCTCTCTTTATACTTATTTTCCAAAATTCCTTTAGGTATTCTTCCCTGTTTCTTCTTCAAGATTAACCTTAGAATAATTTTACAGATTGTGTTAATTCTATAAATCCTATAAATTAATTTGTTTTTTACACTAAATCTTCCTGCCAAAGGACATGGCATATTTCTTTTTCTCAAATCATTTTTTCTTTAGTTAAGTATTGTCATTTTTTTTCATTTATTTATTGTGTTTGGTTTTTTCATAGGCATGTTGTGCTTATGACATTTTTGTGAATAGGGGATTATTCCCATTAGAATTAGTATCTATTTTTGGCAGACAGGAAAGATACTTACTTTTGTTTACATATTTTGTGATGAACCAATTTACTGAAATATCTCATTCTCAATTTTACAGCTTATTTTCATGGATTCATAGGTGTATAATTACATTTCTGACAAATAATGCTACTTTTTCTCCTTTCAACCAGTTATATTTCTTATCCTTGATATGATTCTTCTTCTAAGCAAAGGAAAGACACTCATCACAAAACCATTTTTAGTTCCATGAGTACATACTTCCTCTGACCCTTTAATTTCCCCACCCAAAGACTTAGTTCTGTCTTTTCTTAAAAATAAAGCTTTACCATCAGATATAATTTATCCTTTCCCAGTCTTTTTATGGCCCTACAACTGTATATTGTCATCATATAGTTCAGTTACCTATCCAATTATAATTCCAATATCTCAGCACCGGGGCTTTAGAAATCTGTAGGGCATTTGCTGAACTACTGTAGATACAAAAATCCACCTCTCCTCACACTGTACATCCTAGAATATAGAGAAAAAGAGTAAAGTCTTTGTGTTTGTATATATGTGTGTGTGTGTCTGTGTGTCTCCATGTATGTCTATAATAGAAGAACAAGGATAGGGAGATTCAAGGAATTGAATAATGAAGTTTTGCCCTTCTCTCTAATCCTTTTTCTCAGATTCTCAAGTTATATAACAACTCCTATTTCCTGTAGCCCACAAATTAACTTTCCTTCTTATAACCCTGTATTGAAACACATCTCTGCACAAAAAAAAATGATCACCAAATGCTCATGGCAAATCTTCCTAGACTTTTCCATAAGGTCAGAAATCTCATTCTACGTATTTATCACTGAATGTACAACATTTAGCAACGTCCCTGGTACATACTATGTATCATGTATTCAATATTTTTAGATAAACTAAATCATTCCACTTCTATAGCTACTATTGGGTAATTATTGCTGATCATGTAGATTAAATTGTTATGATCCCATAATTCTGAGACCTAGCTAGGAAGTAATGATGAAGCACCTGATGCAGTCAACAATGCAGTCACTCTATTCATTCAATATATACTAATTGAGCACCTATAATATGTGAAGCCCTGTGCTATGTGCCAAAGATACAGCATTAAACATGAGATGCATAGTGCTTGCCCTTATGTAGTTGACATTATAGTGAATGGAATACACAGAAACAGGAAAGCATTGTTAGAGCATTTAAGTAAATTTGTGAAAGCTATGAAAAAGAAGGCTAAAATGGGAAATAAGGGGAAAAAGATAGTTGAAATTGGGTGGTTTAAGAGGTCATGTCAAGATTTAGGGTAGAGGACTTTGGCTGATGATTCCATACATGCAATGAGCTTTGTTAGTAAAAATGTTCTAAAACAGGCAAAAACTTGGCATTTTTCATGAACAAAAAGAAAGCTACTGTGACCAGAATATAGTCAGGAAGTGGGATCATGGTGGACCGGTCAGAGAGGCAGTCAGGGACCAGATTATGGAGGTTCTTTTAAGCCACATGAAAGATTACAATATCTGTTATAAGTTCAATGTGAAGCCATTGGAGAGTTTTAAGGCAGAGGAATGGTGCGATTTCATTAATAATTTTAAGAGGAATTCTCTGGCTTCTCCGCATAAAATAAACTATATGTGTAAAAAAGTTGAAGCAGAAAGACCATTAGATGGCTGTCAGAACAGTCCAGGTGGAGATGTTATTTTTCTGACCCCATATGGTGAAGTATAATTGTAAATGATTAGGTAGAAATGAACTTAAAATATATTCTGAAAGAAAACTATATTTTACTTAGGGAAAGATTGTATAAGTGTGAAAGGAATGGGGCAATCAAAAACAGTCTAGCATCTGCCTTGTTTGAAACTGGTTAGACACAGATTTATTGATTGGAAAAATAAGCTTAAAAGGGGAAAAGAAGAGTTCTGTTTTGGACAAAGCAAATTTGAGATATTTACAAGATGTGCAACTGTCAATAGGCAGTTGAACAAATGGCTGGAACTCAGGCACTAGGTGTGAGTAGAGTATAGGCATGCAGCACAATATTTAAATAATAAATAGTAATGAGATCAACGTATGGGAGAATATGGATAGATAAAAGGACCCAGGCAATTCCCTAAGTTATTCTGACACTTACAGGTTGGGTGGAAGAGTATAATACAGCAAAAAGACTGAATATAAAATTTAGAATATGATCATGACAAAAGGCAACTGTGATAGAAAGTAGGAAAACTTTACTGAGTGTGAGTAGAGATCAAGGAACAGAGTTGCCAAGGCATTCAATTATTTAAATATTCACAAATATGGTTAAATCACAAAAAAATGGTAGACGGGCTAGGGACCAAAAGGAAGAAAGTGAGCAGGTTTTTACAAGTATCTATTAATTAAGGAGTTTGATAAGGATGTCCATAGATGATAATGACAAAAAGAATGAGTACCTTACAGTCCAATGGCATGAAAGTAAAAAGAATGCAGAGGGTATCAGGCAGGAGGAAGGATAAGTCATGATCTAGAAATGGGAATGGGCACCAAAGAAAACACTTACTGTGTCCTGTCCCTGTGTTTTATTCTGCATAATAAAAGTTACTGTTCATTTAAGAAAACTGAAGAGATCTTGGTTTTACTTGAAACAAGGAAGTGAAAGAAATGTTTCAAGATAAGAGGAATATTTTTTTGCTCATAAAAAGGGAGTATCCATTTTCATTACTGCCTAACAAAGCATCCCAAAACTTAATAGCTTAAAAATAATGATTTTATATATTTATGATTCTGTAGGATGGACTCAGTTAAGCAACTACCACAGCCATTCATATGGCTGAAATTGTCTGTTGGCTCAACTGTGGGTGAATTATTCAATACGGTATTTGATATAACACGGAAAAGTGGACCACTTTTTCCATATAGTCTCTCATCATCGGAGAGACCATCCCATAAATACTTGAGGAGATGGATACCCCACTCTCCATGATGTGATTATTTCGCATTGCATGTCTGTATCAAAACATCTCATGTGCCCCATAAATATATCCCCCTACTACATAGCCACAAACATTAAAAATAAAAATATTTTGAAAAAGTATAGACCATCCTGTAACTTGCTTTTGGGGTGTCGGGGAGGCACAGCTCCTCCGAGAGAATGTTGTAGATTTTTGGTTTTCCGCTTTCTTAAGAATGAGAGAGGGGACCACGGTAGGTATGCTTGTAAAGTAAGTATTGGACCCAAAAAGTGTTTCAGAAAAGTGATTTATTTAGGCATAGAGAGAACAAGGAGAAGGAGAGAGAAAGAAACAGCTGACTCTCACACTGAGTGAGAGAAAGAAAAGCTGCTCTTACACTGAGTGAGAAGGGTTTCCAGAAGGGGAAAACCAGAAAAGGAAAACTCCTCTTAAACTGAGTGAGAGAATCCAGAAAGATGGAATTCAGGAGAAAAAAGCAGCTTTCCCACTGATTGGAAGGGAATTGCGAGAGACAGAGTTTAGGAGGGGAAGACAGGCTTCCACGAGAAAGTGGAAGGGGACTCCAGAGGGGAAATCCAGGAGAGAGAAAGTCAGCTTCCATGAGAGAGTTCATTGAAGGGGATTTAAACATGGAGTTTAAAGAGGCGTGGAAGAAGGGGACTTTTAACCTGGGAGGAATCCCCGCCTTGTCCAAGAACCCTGGCCAATGAAAGGAGTTCCTTAGAACTTTCGCTGGAGTGATTGACTTTTGACCCTTCCCCACACACTCGAAAATTAAAACAGAGATTGTTAAATCTCCCAGATGGAGAGAGATGGGAGGGGGACATGGAGCAGGGAAGTTCTTGCTCTTGAAACTACGCCCCCTTGTGGACCCAGAAAGAGAACGTATTCCCTCAATACCATCTTTAAATAAATAAAAAGATTCATTAACACAAAAGTCTCAGGCAGCCCTATAGCAAGAGCAGAAACTCATGGATAATCTGGTCTACCCATATCTATTAAAGAAATCAAATCAATAATGAGTGATTTTCCAAACAGAGAGCACCAAACATAGACAGACAGTTCCACTAGGGAATTCTATCAACCCCCTAAGAAAAACAATAAAACCAATTCTGTACAATCTCCTCCAGAAAATGGAAGCACAGTGAATACTTCCTAAATCATTCTGTGAGGACATTACTACTCTGGTTAATACTGATAAAAAATATCACAAGAAAGGACAACTACAGACCAATATCTCTCATGAAAACACAGATGCAAAAATTCTCAATACATTTTAGCAAATTAAATCCAAAAACATATAAAAAGGATTATACACTATGGCCAAATCAGATTTATTCCACGTGTACAATGCTGGTTCCTCACTTGAATTTCAAATAACGTAATCTATCACATCAACATGCTATGAAAGAAAAATAATACAATCCTATCAATAAATTCTAAAAAGCATGTGACAAAACCTAACACCGATTTATGATTAAAAACTCTCAACATGCTAGAAATAGAGGTGGATTTCCTCAACTTAATAGAAAAGTTTACAAGAAACATACAACTAACATTATTCATAATGGTGAGAAACTACATGCTTTCTCATTAAGATCAGGAAAAAAGCAGGAACATTGTTTTGAAGTTCTAGCTAATGTAATAAGATGAGAAAAGTAAACAGGAGATATACAGAGTGAGAAGGAAAAAATAAAATTGTTTGTCCACAGAAGGCCTGATTGTGTAGAAAATCCCAAAGAAACTATTTAAATGGTACAGAATTAATAAGGGATTATAGTAAAGTTTCAGGATATACGGCTAATATATAAATTAAGTCAATTGCTTTCTTATATACTAGCAATGAGCAATTAAAATTTCACATTACTATTTACATTAGCATCCAAAATTGAAGTACTTAGGAGTAAATCTGATAAAATATACCCAAAATTTCTAAGGAAAACTACAAATTCTGTTAAAAGAAATCAAAGAAGATTTAAATACATGGAGAGATTTTTGTGTTCATGGATGAAAAGACTCAATACCATTAAAATATTAATTATTCTCTACATGATCTATTGATTCAAGGTGATCCTGAATAAAATCTCAGCCATTTATTTTGTCAATATCAACAAACTGATTTTAAAATGTATATAAAGCCACAAAACCCAGATAGCCAACACAATACTTAGGAAGAACAAAGTTTAAGAATTGACATTATCCAACTTCAAGACTTACTATAAAGCTACAATAATCAAGAGAATGTGGTATTAGTGAAGTAACAGACAAATAAACAGAAAAAAAAGAAAGCCCAGAAATAGATTTCCACAAATACAACTGATTTTTAACAAAGAAGAAAAGGCAATTCAATGGAGAAAAAGAAAGGTTTTTTTCTATCTTTTTTTTTTTCAATTAGAGAGAGGGTCTCGCTATCTTGCCCAGGCTGGTTTTGAACACCTAACTTCAAGTGATCCTCCCATAGCCTCCCAAAGTGCTGGAATTACAGGCTTAAGCCACTGTACCAAGTCAGAAAGAATAGTCTTTTTAAGGAGTGATGCTGCTTAGTTTTTGCTTTTGTTTTTGTTTTCTTTTTGTCTTTCTAGATGCCAGATTAGAGGCATTGCTAGCATACCTCACCCAATTGGAAGGACAAAATAGTGTATAGAGATTCACACTGTGAACTTTTTTTCCAAGAAGCAATGTAGTAACTGAATAGGAAAACTGAAAAAAAAAAAAAATCTACAGACCCTTTGAAAGAAGCAGGAGGCTGCAGTCTACAATGTAAGTCAGGCAAAAGGCTGCTAGTCCCCAGAGTGTGAAAGGGGGAAAATTTGCCCCTGGTATACATACCCTAACCAGGAACCCTGAAAATCCAGACCACAGGGGAAGGCCCTAACTCCACCTAGCACAGGAATCAATTTGAGGATCATGAAAGGTAAAAGTAGGAGAAGCAGTTGGAAGACCATTACCTGCACTCCCAAATCCCAGTGCGGACAGAGGGCAGCCATTCCTTACTGTTCCTCACAAGGAACACTACAGAGAACAGTCAAAATGCTCATGTGGTGATTGCAGGTTGAAAGAGGCTCCCAGTGAGTTTTCACAATATAACCTCATATGGGAATGAACTCCCTTGGCCAGGGTCGGGGCAGGGCATAGTGAAAAGTGGGTGGTAAGTGCAGCAGCTGTGGGTGCAGGAGCTGAGGGTGCAGGAGCCAGGGACATGGCTTTGCTGCCAACATGGAAAGATATGGCCTGAAAGTTATGGCTGCAGTCTCCACAGGGAAAGCTTATGACCTAGACAATAGCAACTTCTGATACAAGCTAACTGGAACTCAGCTCACTACTGCCAGTGGAGCACTGACTGAGTGGATTTGCCATGTCAATTGCATGGGAACTGTGGAGCTTACCACCGCCTGCTACTCCTCATTCCCTGAACAAACTCTTCTGTGTAACAGAGCCAGCAACTTGTCTCTTCTGGAACATCAAACCAGTGGCCTGAGACCCACTCTCTTTCCCCCGTCACCCACAGGGGCTATTGCTTGCCCTGCACACAGAGATTCAGAGGGCAAACCTGTTTGACCCAGCCCCCACCTGGATCTGCCCCACCACCCACCCTGGTAGCTTAACAAAAAGGACAGAATCCCTTGGGAGCTACATGGCCCCACCCATTGCCTTAGAAACCAGTGTATCCCTTCTGGAAAACATAAAGCAAGCAAAAATTCCACTTCTACTACTGCAACTGGTGCTCTTTTGCAAAGGCTACCTCCTGGCTGGAGACCGACCAATGAAGTCCATTACGGTATCTTCTGGTAGAATAACACTGCACACAGGAAGGAGAAAAGGGCTGTGCAATCTCAGCAATCACTGCTGCCTATACCACCCTAGTTAACTAGGAGATCATGAGTCTATCCATGTGACCAGTTCATTACTACTGTAAGTGGCGTTCAAGAAGGCCAACACACTATGGCTATCAATAACCGAGGAATTTCACAATCTATATCACTTCCCTGCCACATGCATTAGAGCAGTGCTGCTACCCACTACTGCGGAAAATAAGGAAAGGTCACATCACTGGATCCCTTGCAGACGTTCTCCAACACCAGCTTGGAGTGCAGCAATTTCACTGGGCAGCTAGACACGGAGGAGCAACACTCCCAGTAGTTCAGCTCTCAGGGACTCCCATTCCTAGGGGAAGAAGGGATACACTGCATCAAAGGAACACCCTGTGAGACAAAATAATCCAGAGCACCAGATCCTTTAGCTGGTGGGAAGCTTCTTCTGGCAGAGGCACAGTTGCAGTGCTGGGTTTAGCAGGGAAAGTCTTCAGTTCTATCTCAGCACTCAGACAGCCCCTGTGCATGTGAAGCATCTTGGAGAAGGGAAAGTCTTTCCCTCCCTGTCCACCACCATAGGCACAGATGGGGCTTCTCCCATGGGACTGTGCCATGGTTGCAACTGTATACAGCCTTTCTGGAACATGTCAGGGTGACTGCATCCCCACAGGAGGAGCACCCTTCAGGTTCAGGCTTACACAAGAGACAGTCACAATTTCTATTTGGAACATCAACATTCCTACAGATGAAAAGAGGTGCCTGTCTGATCTAAATAGCTAGAGCACTGGGACAGAAGCATGTCTGAGAGGTTGATATCTTTCCTGCTGACCTCTCAGGAAATCTGAGGTGGCTCCAACCCTTCCCATTGATTAGAACATAGTGTGACTCACTGAGAGCTCCTCCAGGTACCTCTGTCAAGCCTGGGATTTCATTGAACAACCTGCTTTAGCCACAACCAGCTCCTACCCAGTGACACTTACCCTACTGGTCTAAGTCTGAACCATTAACCCAGTAATTAAAATACAGGGGAAAATAAATAAATTTTAAAAAAGGCACACCACAGAGGAATGAGATCAGCTTTAAGACACCTTTATCATACCACCATCTTCCCATAGGAGATATTGGACTTGGTCACACACCAAGCACATTGCTTCTACAACCAGCAAATGAGAAAACCATTATACAAAGACTCTCTATTACCATGGAACTCTTACAGAATCTTCACCCCAGAAAGCACAAAGAACTGAACTAGGCTATAATTAACAATAAGCATTAAAGTCTCATCATTAAGGGGAAAACATAAAAAAACAACAAACCAACTAAAGAAATACAGTTAAATCAAAAATAAATAGAAGAAATAGTCTATTCAATGAGAAGAAACCAACAAAATAACTCCAGTAATATCACAAAACAGGGTGCCATAACACCCCCAGATCACACTAGCTCTCCAACAATGGACTCAAACCAAGATGAAATCTTTGAACTGCCAGGTAAGGAATTCAAAAGCTTGATTATTAAGCTACTTTAGGAGATACCAGAGAAAGGTGAAAAATACATCATAAAGAAATTTAAAAAGCAGTTCAGTATATAAGTGAAACATTTTCTTGAGAGATTGAGATAATCAAGAAAAAGCAATCAGAACATCTGAAAATAAAAGACACATTGAAGGAATTACAAAATGTAGTGGAAAGTATTAACAATAGAATAAAACAAATAGAAGAAACAATTTCAGAGCTTGAAGACAAAGCTTTTAAATTAATCCAACTGGATTAAAATTTTAAAAATAACAATCAAAAGAAACATTTAAACCTAAGAATAATTGTGTTCCTGAGGGAGAAGAGAAATCAATAAGTCTGGAAAACTTATTTGAGGGAATAATTGAGACAATTTTCTCTGGCCTGGCTACAAACCAAATATCCAAATCCAAGAAGCTCAAAGAACTTCTGTGAAATTAATTGCCAAAAGATCTTCACCATGGGACATAGTCATCAGGCTATCTAAAGTTGAAATGAAGAAAAAAATTCTAAGAGCAGTAAGAAAAAAAAGCAGGAGGTAACCAATAAAGGAAAACCTAATAGACCAACAGCAGGCTTCTCAGCAGAAACCTTACAAGCCAGAAGGGATTGGGGTTCTATCTTCAACCTCCTTAAACAAAATGACTGTTGGCCAAAAATTTTGTGTCCTGCAAAACTAAGTTCCATAAATGAAAGAGAAATAAAGACATTTTCAGACAAACAAATGCTGAGGGAATTTGTCACTGCCAAACCAGCACTACAAAAAATGCTGAAAGTAATTCTAAACTTTGAAACAGAAGACTGATATGCACCAAAATTGAACCTTTTTAAAGCTTAAAAGTGACAGGGCCTATAAAACAATAACAGAACAAAAAAACTACCTAGTTAACAATTAATATGATGAAGATAACATTATCTCACATCTCAATAATGTTGAATGTAAATGGCCTAAACCACTCACTTAAAAGATGCAGAATGGCAGAGTGTATAAATATAAAAAAACACAATCCAAATACCTGCTGTCTTAAGAGACTCATCTAATACAGAAGGACTCATACAAACTCAAGGTAAAAGGGTAAGAAAAGGTATTCTATGCAAATGGAAACCAAGAGTGAGCAGGGGCAGTTATTCTTATATCAGATAAAACAAACTTCAAAGCAGCAACAGAAAAAATAAAATCCCAGTATATAATTATAAAAGGATCAATTCAACAAGAAGATAATTTATATGCACCAAACACTTGAGCTCCTAGATTCTGAAAACCATTACTGCTAGACCTAAGAAATTAGATAGAGAGCAACAAAATAATAGTGGGAGAATTCAATACAACACTTACAGTACTTGAGAGATCTTCAAGACAGAAAGTAAAAAGAGAAACAATGGACTTAAATGACACAGATAATAAACAGACTTAATGAATATTTACAGACTATTCTAACCAAAATCGTCAACATATACATTCTTCTCATCAGTGCATGTAACATTCCCTAAGAGAGACCATATGATAGGCCACACAACAAGTATCAGTAAACTTTAAAAAATTAAAATCATATAAAGTATCTTGTCATACCATAGCAGAGTAAAACAAGAAATCAACTTCAAAAGGAAGCCTCAACACTATGGAAATACATGGAAATCAAATAATATGCTCTGGAATGATATTTGAATTAACAATAAAAGCAGGATAGAAATTTAAGAATTATTTTATTAATTATTTTAATTAAGCAATAATAATGAGACAAATTATCAGAACCTCTGAGATACAGCAAAAACAGTGTGGAGGAAAGTTTTTAGTACTAAATGCCTACATCAAAAACTCTAAAAGAACAAAAAGTGACAATGTAATGTCATACCTTGAGAAACTGGAGAAACAAACTAAACCTAAAGCTAGAAGAAGAAAAATAATAAAGATAAGAGGAGAACTAAATGAAATTCAAACAAAAAACAATGTGAAAAATCAATGAAACAAAAAGCTGGGATTGTTTATAAAAACAAACAAAATGAAAAGACCATTAGCTAGATTAATCAAGAAAAGAAGTAAGACTCAAATAAGGTCAATTAGAAATTAAGCTGGAGACATTACAACCAACACCACAGAAAAACAAAAGATCATTTGAGACTGTTATGAACATCTTATACTGAGACTACTACAAACCAGAAAACGTAGAGGAAATGAATAAATTCCTGGAAACCTAAAACTCTCTTAGATTAAATCCAGAAAAAAAATAGAAACCTTGAATAGAGCCACACGGGGTGGGGGAACCCCCTCCCCTAAGCCAAGGGAGGCAGTGATTGAGTGTGCTACCCAGCCAGAGAAATTGTGCTTTTTTCACAGAGCAATGCAGTCCATGGATCGGAAGATCTCACCTGCGAACCCATTGATGCCTAGCGTCCCAATCCTGGAATGCACAGACTTTTAACAATCTCTCAGCTGGAATCTGCTTAAGCCCACCAAACTCTTGAGGGGAAGGGCGACTAGCACCATGGCTGGCTGCAGCTGCCTGATGTCTAAGCTGTTAGAGCTACTTGGGGGAATGGCAGCAACCAGCACTGGGACTTGCATCTGCCTAACTCACTAAGCTCCCTGGGTGGAGGAAGGGTGGTGCCCATCTCTATAGCCCCAGGCTGTGCTTTTGCCCTGCTGGAGCCAGGGAGGCTGAACGGCTTGGTCCCAACACTTGTCCTTCACAGCCCAACCACTGGCTATAGCAGTCTGCAGCCAGAGTGCCTCTTCAGGCCTGACCCTAATCCATCCTTCCTCATTGGGTGTGGCTTTCCTGCAGGAACTCCAACACCTTGAGCCAGAGGCTCACAGACAGAACCTGGATCCCCATGGCCCTGAGCCCCTATGGGTAGGGGTGGCCACAGTCTCTGTGGTCCAGCAGACTTAGCCTTCCCTCCTGCTAGTTTTGAGGAATCCTAGTAGCCCAGACAAGTGGGTTTACACCCAGTGAGGCACACCTCCTCCACCAAGAGACAAAGCGTTTCATTAAACAGGTCATGTTTCCTGTGCCACCAAAATGGGTGAGACTCTTGAAAAAGAGTTATCAGACACGCTATACAGGAGTGATGCTACTGACATCAGGTTGGTGGCCCCTTGAGGTCAGAGGTCCCAGAAGAAAGAGCAGGCACCCATCTTTGCTGTTCTCCAGCCACCTTGAGTGACATCTCCAGGTGCAGGAGCAAATCAGATGAGTAGGGCCTGAAGTGAACCCCCAGCAAACTACAGCAGCCCTACAGAAGTGGGACCAGACCACTTAAAGAAAAACAAGCAGAAAGCAACAACAATAAGATCAACAACAACAAAAAGCCCCCATAAAAACCCCATCCAAGGGTCAGCAGCCTCAAAGACCGAAACTAGACCAACTCATGAAGATGAGAGAGAATCAACAAAAAAATGCTGAAAACCCAGGAGGGGTTTTGGAGGAGAGTGTCTCTTCTCCTCCAAATGATTGCAATGTCTCTTCATCAAGGGAACAGAACTGGACAGAGGATCAGATGGATGAATTGAAAGAAGTAGTCTTCAGAAGATGGTTAATAAAAAACTACACTGAGCTAAAGGAGCATGTTCTGACCCAATGCAAAGAAGCTAAGAACCTTGATTAAAGGTTAGAGGAATTGCTAACTAGAATAACCAGTTTAGAGAGGAATAGAAACGACTTGATGGAGCTGAAAAACACAGCACGAGGACTTTGTGAGGCATACACAAGTATCAATAACCAAACTGACCAAGAAGAAGAAAGGCTATCAGAATTTGAAGACTACCTTGCTGAAATAAGGCATGCAGACAAGACTAGAGAAAAAAGAATAAAAAGGAATGAACAAAGCCTACAAGAAATATGGGACTTCATAAAAAAAAAGACCAAACCTACAATTGATTGGAACACTAGAAAGAGATGGAGAGAATGGAAACAAGCTGAAAAACACACTTCAGGATATTATCCAGGAAAACTTCCCCAATATAGCAAGACAGGCCAACATGCAAATTCAGGAAATACAGAGAACACCATTAAGATACTGTACAAAAAGATCAACCCAAAGACACATAATCATCAGATTCTCCAAGGTCAAAATGAAGGAAAAACTGTTAAAGGCAGCCAGAGAGTAAGGCCAGGTCACCTACAAAGAGAAACCCATCAGACTAACAGCAGACCTCTCACCAGAAACTCTACCAGCCAGAAGAGATTTGGGGCCAATATTCAACATTCTTAAAGAAAAAATTTTCAACCCAGAATTTCATATCCAGCCAAAGTAAGCTTTGTAAGCAAAGGGGAAATAAAATCCTTTCCAGACAAGCAAATGCTGAGGGATTTCATTACCGCCAGGCCTGTCCTGCGAGAATTCCTGAAAGAAATACTAAATATGGAAAGGAAATACCAGTACCAGCCATTGCAAAAACACACCAAAATATAAAGACCAATGACATTATGAAGAAACTGCATTGACCAGTGTGCAAAATAACCAAATAGCAGCATGATGACAGGATGAAATTCATACATAACAATATTAACCTTAAATATAAATGGGTTAAATGCCCCAATCGAAAGACACAGATGGGCAAATTGGATAATGAGTAAAGTCCCATCAGTGTGTCATATTCAGGAGACCCTTCCCATGTGCAAAAACACACATAAGCTCAAAATAAAGGAATGGAGGAAAATTTGTCAAGCAAATAGAAAGGAAAAAAAAAAAAAAGAGAGAGGAATGCCAGTCTCTGACAAAACAGACTTTAAATCAACAAAGATCAGAAAAGACAAAGAAGGGCATTACATAATGGCAAAAGGATCAATTCAACAAGAAGAGCTAACTATTCTAAATACATATGTACCTAATATAGGAGCACCCAGATTCATAAAACAAGTTCTTAGAGACCTACAAAGAGACTTAGACTCCCACGCAATAGTAGAAGAAGACTTTATCACCCCACTGTCACTATTAGACAGATCAATGGGACAGAAAATTAACAAGAATATTTAGGACTTGAACTCAGCTCTGGATCAAGTGGACCTAGTAGACATCTACAGAAATCTTTATCCCAAATCAACAGAATATACATTATTCGCAATGCCACATGGAACTTATTCTAAAATTGACCACATAATTGGAAGTAAAACACTCCTCAGCAAATATTAAAGAACTTACATCATAACAAATGGCCTCTCAGACCACAGTGCAATCAAACTAAAACTTAGGATTGAGAAACTCACTCAAAACCACACAATTACATGGAAATTGACTAACGTGCTCCTCAATGAGTCCTGGACAAATAATGAAATCACGAAGTTCTTTGAAACCAACAAGAACAAAGAGACAACATATCAGAATCTCTGGAACACACCTAAAGCAGTGTTAAGAGGGAAATTTATAGCAGTATATGCCCACATCAGAAAGCTTAAAAGATCTCAAATTAATACCCTAACATCAGAATTAAAAAAGCTAGAGGGGCAAGAACAAACAAATCCAAAAGCTAGCAGAAGACAAGAAATAACTAAGGTCAGAGAAGAACTGAAGGAGAAAGAGACACAAAAACCCTCCAAAAATAAATGAATCCAAGAGCTGGTTTTTTGAAAAAAATAACAAAATACACAGACCACTAGCTAGACTAATAAAGAAAAATAGAGAGAAGAATCAAATAGACACAATAAAAAATGATAAAGGAGATATCACCACTGATCCCATAGAAATATAAACTACCATAAGAGAATGCTTTAAACACCTCTACATAAATAAACTAGAAAATCAAGAAGAAATGGATAAATTCCTGGATGCATACACCCTCCCAAGACTAAACCAGGAAGATCTTGAATCCCTGAATAAACCAATAACAAGTTTTGAAACTGAGGCAGTAATTAATAGCCTACCAATCAAAACAAAGCCCAGGACCAGATGGACTCACAATTGAATTCTAGGAGAAATACAAAGCAGAGCTTGTATCATCTTTTCTGAAACTATTCCAAACAATTGAAAAAGAGGGACTCCTCCCTAATTTATTTTATGAAGCCAGAATCATCCTGATACAAAAACCAGAAAGACACAACAAAAAAGAAAATTTCAGACCAATGTACCTGATGAACATAGATGTGACATCCTCAATAAAATACTGGCAAGCCTAATCCAGCAACACATCAAAAAACTTACCCACCATTATTAAGTCAGATTTATCCATGGGATGCAAGCCTGGTTCAACATATGCAAATCAATAAACATAATCCATCAGATAAACAGAACCAAAGACAAAAACTACACAATTATCTCAATAGATGCAGAAAAGGCCTTTCATAAAATTCAACATTCTTCATGTTAAAAACTCTCAATAAACTAGGTATTGACAGAACATATCTCAAAATAAGAGATATGTCATAATAAGATATGTCATAATAAGAACTATTTCTGACAAACCCACAGCCAATATCATATAGAATGGGCAAAAGCTGGAAGCATTCCCTTTGAAAACCAGCACAAGATAAGGATGCCCTCTCTCACCACTCCTATTCAAGACAGTATTGTAAGTTCCATCCAGGGCAATCAGACAAGAGAAAGAAATAAAGTGTATTCAAATAGGAAGAGAGGAAGTCAAACTGTCTCTGTTTGCAGACAGCATGATGTTATATTTAGAAAAAAACATCATCTCAGCCCAAATACTCCTCAAACTAATAAGCAACTTCAGCAAAGTCTCAGGATACAAAATCAATGTGCCAAAATCACAAGCATTCCTTTACACCAACAATAGACAAGCAGAGAGCCAAATCATTAATAAACTCCCATTCACAATCACTACAAAGAGAATAAAATACCTAGGAATACAGCTAACAAGGAATGTGAAGGACCTCCTCAAGGAAAACTACAAATCACTGCTCAAGGAAATAAGAGAGGATGCAAACAAATGGAAAACATTCCATCATCATTGATAGGAAGAATCAGTATCGTGAAAATGGCCATACTGCCCAAAGTAATTTATAGATTCAATGTTATTCCCATCAAACTATCATTGAAATTATTCGCAGAATTAGAACAAAAAAACTATTTTAAATTTGATAAGGAATCAAAGAAGACCCTGTATAGCCAAGACAATCCTAAGCAAAAGAACAAAGCTGGAGGCATCATGCTACCTGACCTCAAACTATACTACAAGGCTATGATAACCAAAACAGCATGGTACTCGTACCAGAACAGACATATAGACCAATGGAGCAGAACAGAGACCTCAGAAATAACATCACACATCTGCAACCATCTGATCTTTGACAAACCTGACAAAAACAAGCAATGGGGAAAGGATCTCCTAGTCAGTAAATGGTGCTGGGAAAACTGGCTAGCCATATGCATAAAACTGAAACTGGACCCCTTCCTTATACCCTATAAGAAAATTAACTCTAGATAGATTAAAGACTTAAATGTAAAAACCAATACTGTAAAAACCCAAGAAAAAAATCTAGGCAGTACCATTCAGGATTCTGGACATAGTTATGGGCAAAGACTTCATTACAAAAATGCCAAAAGCAATTGCAACAAAAGCCAAAATTGACAAATGGGATCTTATTAAACTAAAGAGCTTCTGCACAGCAAGAGGAATTATCATCAGAGTGAAGAAACAACCTATAGAATGGGAGAAATTTTTTGCAATCTATCCATTTAACAAAGGTCTAATGTCCAGGATTTACAAGGATCATAAACAAACTTAGAATTAAAAAACAACCAACCTCATCAAAAAGCGGGCAAAGGATATGAACAGACACTTCTCAAAAGAAGACATTTATGCAGTTAACAAACATATGAAAAAAAAAGCTGAACATCATTGACTGTCAGAAAAATGCAAATCAAAACCACAATGAGATACTATGTCACACCAATCAGAATGGTTA
>CAUYLG010064294.1:0-55092 GCA_963573385.1 Cacajao melanocephalus | reverse complement strand
CGTATGGGTTGTTTTATTTCACCAAACAAAACCCCACTGCAAACATTTATATGTTACACAATTAAAATCTTACAAAAAAAAAAAAAAAAAAAAAAAAAAAAGACTTAGTTTATCCTACTAAATGTGTGGATAATGGTATCTCTCATCACTATTCAAACAGAATATAGAAACAATTGAAAAAACATAGTAAGTTAAACCAAAATGAAAGCAAAATTAAGAGACATACATAATTATGTGTCGTGGTTGAATCATCTCCAATTTCCAGCTAAGTTTTCTGTTGTTGCTGTTTGCTTGTTGTTTTTGTTTGTTTATTTCTGTGTTTTTGTTTGTTGTTTATAACCACGTAGATATCTTTCAACCCAACTTGAAAAAGAAAAGCTGGGAAGCAGGTTTGAATGAATTGCAAGCATATCATTTTTCCGCTAATTTACAAAAATAGAATCTTTATAACTAAAATGAGAAAAGAAAATGGTAAGAGGAAAAATGGAGATATATTTTCATGGCCCTCTGAGGATTGTGGCAGAGTGTATAATCAGTTCACAATCAACAGGAAACAGTGTTCAGCTATTTATTTGGCTCTCTACTTCTTAAAAAGTTTGGTTATTTTATATTTTCTTCTTCTCATAGACTGCAGGCTATCCTAATTAAGCAAGAAAAGGTTTGTTATCAGCAAAGATGGCATTCACATAATGTAACTTTGGATACTAAAGTTGTTTTTCTCTCATTGGAGAAAAATATCAGTAGCGTTAGAAGAAAAAGGGATTGATATTTTTCTTAAAGACATCAAGCAGATTTTTGCAAACGCTGCTACAACACCAGGGATCCCAGATAACAAAGGCAAGTGGTCGATGTCTGCTCCGGCTTATCACCAAACTTCCAAAGTCCTAAAATCACCGGACTTAAAGAAAGCAGCCCATCAGCCACACTGAAATCAATGGTTGTCATGGTGAGGATATTCCTGGAAACAAAGACCTCTTTAGGCCAAGGCGACACAATTGCTTATAGGCAACAGCTAACATTTCAGCATGGACAGCATTGTGGACTCTTTGGATCATAAAATTTTATATTTGAAGGAAATTTTAGAGATTATCTTATCACCATTTTTTTATGTCTATTAAAGATGAGAAAGTGGAGACCCATATGAAGAGAGAGACTTATCCCAGGTACCAGGAAGTATCACCCAGACTTCACTCCCGAGCCTCTTAGACTCATTGAAAAGAGGAAGCTAAAAGCAGGCACGGAAGGAGAAGCTTTCTGACATTGAGGTCCTCTTCATTGGGGCTAAACCAACTGAAAGATCTCCTTTTATATTTCATGAGGCTGACCCAAGTCAGTGGTTCAGAGATGCTTGATGAAGCTCTGTGCCTCCCAGTGGGCAGTTATATACCATTCCTTAAGGACTGGCTTTATGTCACAATACTTTGCAAGGTCAGTGCACTGAATTTTGACTTTTGTAGAGGTCCTTTTTGAAAAAGGATGCCAGACATTAAGAGACAACAGATGACAAATAAATAAACATCTGAGAAGCACCTCTCTGTCTCCCCACATATATGTATATAAATAGGTAGATAGATGATGAGAGAGAGAGAGAGAGAGATACATATACACAGAAATATTTAAGCAGATATATATATGGATGGATAGCTAGATAGATCTGCTTAAATATTTTTGTTTATTTTCTTTTTATTACAAGAAACGTCACATACTTTATCCCCATCTTTTTTTCCCAACTCTATCAGATGCCAGCTTAAGATAGATCAGATTAGAATGACAAACAGAGATTTGAAATTAATTTATGAAAATCGTACTTTGGACAATGTACTCCAGAAACTGCTACAAAGAAGAAAAGTCCAGGAAACCCGTGCTGTGCATCTGGCCTTATGTGCATTTCAATTAATATTAATGAGGGCCCCCAGTGTGCCAGGATCTCTACTAGCAGCTGAGAGCACACATCATGGCTGTGCTCATTGCCAGCTGTTGGTGCTTTTTGGGCTTCAGATACCGGATCTGTAAAACAGAGTTTCACAGTATTTCTCTCATGGGGTTATTGTGAGGATTAAATGTGTTAATTTGTGTAAATTTCTCAGAATAATTTTTTATTCTGAGAAATACATGTAATAAGTATTTCATAAATGTCAGCTATTAATATTCTGATTTATTTTCTCTTGGAGCCTTTTTGTACATTCTTGCCATCTGGCTTTGTTTTAGTAGGTGACTTTCCCTTGGCCACATTCATGAGTCTTCACCCACCTATCTAACCCAGGTCCGGAGTAAAGTTAACTGTTTGCTTCCATTAACAAAGGTTTCATTAAGGTTGGCGAGTTTCATTGATTCTATGTAGGTTTAGAGTGTGGCACAGACTTGCAAAAGTTCATATAGGAGGTGACAGTTAATTCAGACATGGATGTTGTGAAATAAAGCAGATAATTCAATTCTTAAGTAATGATGATGATAGTCTCTGCCACCTCAGGGCAGATTTCAGTCTAAAAGTATATGGAGAAAAAGCCTTCGCTTTATAATCCCCAATGATAATAGATTGGTGAGAGCATGGAATTGCTCCTGATCTCAGTCAGTAGATTCTGATAAGTGCTTAATAACAAATCTCGGTAAAGACAGTAAGAAAACACTCATTTGTAGCATTTTCTTTTTTCCATGGTCTAAATGCTTCCACCTAGGCCAGTTTTGAGCTATTGTTGAGTGACCACTCAACACGGATTTAAGAAGAGAAGCACAAATTGGAGAATCGGCAGCAGCCAGCCCCAGTACATCACCATATCAAGGTCGCACTGACTTTATCTCTGAATGTGAATTGGGATGAATTAACATTTTGAATCCCCAGTTTCAATGCCTATAAAGTAGAAACTAGGAAAACTTCCTCAAGTATTGATGGTAAGGCTAAATGAGATATTATATGAAAATCCTCACCATAGTATTTGACCTACAATAGAGATTCAAAAGTACCATTTTGGCCAGGCATGGTGGCTCATGCCTGCAATCTCAGCACTTTAGGAGGCCGAGGCAGGTGGATAATCTGAGGTCAGGAGTTCGAGACCAGCCTGGCCAACATGATGAAATCCCATCTCCACTAAAAATACAAAAATTAGCCGGGCATGGTGGCAGTCACCTGTAATCCTAGCTACTCGGGAGGCTGAGGCAGGAGAATCACTTGAACTCAGGAGGTGGAGGTTGCAGTGAGCCAAGATTGTGCCACTGCACTCTGGCTTGGGTGACAGAGTGAGGCTCTGTTTCAAAGAAGAAAGAGAGAAAAAAAAGAGAGAAAGAGACAGAGAGAGAAAGAAAGAAAGGAAGGAAGGGAGAAAGAGAGAAAGAGAGAAAGGGAGAAAGAGAGAAGGAAAGAGAGAAGGAAAAAAAAGCATCGTTTTCTCCCTTTCCTCCCTTGGTTGAAATCCGGATGTCAGGAGCATTCTGGGTACCCAGACATGGAAATATTGACACCAAGGCAGAGAAATACAAGAAAAGGGTCACAGACTTCTGTGGCTTTATCATCAGTTACTAGTTGATCTGTGACTCTAAATTTTACCTAAACATAAAGCACCATGGCAAGAGGCTCTTTTGCTTCCTGTGTCTTTGCATGTGACTATTTCTCTATCAAGGGGTTAGAGTATTCACTCAGAGAAATAGCCATGCATATTTGGGTTGTATATACATACACACACATATAAATAAGATAAATAAGATTATTTCATTTCAGGGCATGTTTATTTTTCATGTGTTTATAAAATTAGACTCCTACACGGACATTAGTGACAGTGACTTGCCCACATGACCCCTCTGTCTCATTGCCATGGTCTGCCTTCTCTCACACTGCAGCAGAGTCCTGTCTCAGCCTTTGACACTTTTTGAAATTCACATGTGAAAACAGCCTTTCTAGATGTAATCCATTTTGTTCTATAGTGAGGACTTGGCTTGATATGGATTCACTTTCTGTTGTTTTCTACTTCTAGCCAATTTGAGACAGTTTCTTAGCCTAAAGTTAATGTATTTCAATGGGATGCTAGAATAATAGTCACAATGTGCCTTTGATATCCTGTAATCTCAATCAACCCTGTGAGATAGGCATCATTCAACTTATTTTATATAATTTGGGACTGATGCTCTGAGATGTTCAACCTCTTGAGTTGGCACAGATGTGGTTAGCCATTTCTGTGATACCCAGCCTGCCCTCTCTTTTTCTTCTCCCCAGTATATACTCAAATATGGCAATACATAATTAATTTAGTACTAAATGCTTGCTAGGTGCCAGTCACCAAGCTAGGCAGTGAGTAAATAAGACAGAAAGCAGGACTCCTTGTTACTTCTCATTCTGTATGATTTTTCATCAAATTTTCACACTTCTCACGACTGCCTCCTTTTGAAGACATTCAATTCCCTTGGCTTCCATAACCTAGAGACTTCTTTGTTAGGGATTTATTTTTCACCATCTTCTTCTTGAAAATTTAACTTTGGAGGTCCTAGACCCTCTCCAGTTACTATATAGTCTTCCTCTAGGCAAAATTACATCACATCTCCAGGTTTAATTGCTGTCTCTTGTGAGCTGAATTGTATTTTACCAAAATTTAAATGTTGAAATACTAAACCCAAGTACCTCAGGCTATTACTTTACATGGAAGCAGAAGCATTGAAAAGGAGTTAAAGTAAAATGAGATTATATGAGTTGGCTCTAATTCAATACGACCACTGTCCTTATAAAAAGAGGATGTTGACACCAAGAGAATGTATGAAGGCACTGAAAGAAGATGACCACTTTCAAGCCGAGGAGTGAAGCCTCAGAATCAACCTACCAAGATCTTAATCCTGGACCTCTACCCTCCAGGACTAGGAGGATGTAAATCTGTTATTTAAGCCACTCAGTTTGTATTTTGCTAGGGCAGCCCTAGCAATGTGATACATCATCTACATCCAGGCACTAACCAAATTTGTGTTTCTAAACCAGCTCTCTCTTTGAGCCCTAAACTGTGTTGTACAACTGCAAGATACACCTTCTTGGATATTTTGAAACCACATCTACAAAACCAAACTAATGATATCTCCCATCCAGATATGGCCATCTTCCAGCATTCTCTCTCTTCGTCCATGTCACTACCACTAAGCTTTACACATTTGTCTTTATTATTCTCAGGTTATCACTCATTTTTGTCCATTTTACCTCCTAAATGTCTACGGAATTCATCCACTTCTGTACCTTTCTACCAGCTTGGTCCAAGCTACCATTGTTTCTCATGTGTGCTATTTCACTAACCTCCTAACTGGTGTTCTTGAGTCTGCTCTTACTTTTTCCAGTCCATTTTCCATGCTGCAACTAACCTATTCAGTTAACACCTTTCCTTCTGCCCTCCCATTGCTTTTATCAGAAAGATACCCACTTTAAGATGGTAGACAAGGTGGTTCCAGGTCAGTTAACCAGAAAATTAGTTCATCAAAAGCCCTTTGCTGAATTGCGAGGATTTATTTTGCAGTTTTCTATGTTCTCTTTGCTCCTTCTTTCTCATTTGACCTTGAATGTGCCCCTACACTCTTGTGAGCTCTTGTTCATGGACATAAAACAGCTGATCCAGGAATATATACAGAGGTAGAGTAAACAGCAGAGTGAAGAACAAACACAGAGACAGGGGCTTCAGTGATCAGTCCAACTGGTAGTTGGGTAAGTGGCCCACTGGTTTAGGAGAATTGACTCTAGGAATCAATTTGTGAAGAATTCACCTACTTTTAGAGCCCCTAAACGCTCTAAGAGATATGGGCATTACCATTCTTTCCAGGTTATTTCATACCAATTTCTTTTTAAACAACTCTGCCAGTCACCTTCCATGAAAAAGGCCTTTTAGAGCTCAATGTAGTGGTTCCAACTGGAGGTACAAAGATGCCTTAGAGATGCTTCAAAACCTGGGACTCATTTTGCTGTCATAAGAGGGAGGATAGAATTTAGGCCCCAGATCCTAGCCTTTCTTAGATGCAGGCAAAAATGCCAAATTTTTTTTATGTAGGTAACAGTTCCACCCAATAAATGTCTCTGTTGATAAACATTTGCAGTGCATGAGTCATTCCACCATAGGCCTTCCCACTTGCTGCTCTTTCTCCCTCCAGTGCTATCTCCACCCTCTCTTTTACCAAGTTAATTCCTACTTAATATGTAGACCTTGGACAAATTGCTACTTCATAGGAATGTCTTGACCTCCCAAATACGTCAACTTGTACACTTATAGCACTGTGTGCTCACGGTGTTATAGTTAGACATTTATAGAACAGTTGACTGTTTTCCCAGAAGTCTGTATAGCTCTGTGTGGGTAAGAACCATACCTGCTTTTGGTAATGGCTTTTTGGGTAATCTCCAGCACCCGACAGAGTACCCAGCACATGGAGGTATTCAGTTAAGTGTTTGCTGAAAGTGCAAGCTAATGAATGTGTGAATGGCAAATCCCAGATCTCGAGGGGCTTGCTGTATAGCTGGCGATAGGGAACAGAACCAGCCACCTTGTGTGCTTGCTTAGGTCCAGCTTGGAACCACCTGTGAGCGACAAAGAGGACTCTGCCCATTCTGTACAAAGTACAGGGCTGGATGGAAACTTAACCCCCCAATTATATTTTAAACCCTCAGGACTAAAATTTATCGTTGAAAGAGTGACACTTGAAGTAAACCACTTCAAATGGGTTGGCTGTGCAAAACCTCTACTTGCAGATGTCCTGAGTCAGCTCACGGGCAACCACACCAGCTTCTTTCTGGAGGACTCAAAACAGCCCTGGACTGTGGAATGCTGCTGTTTGTTTGCTGCCCCAGCAAAGGCTCAGTTATTTCTTAGAGAACAGAAGGATGGAGCAGAAGCAGTGGTCTAGTGCTGATCAGAGCAGACTTCAAAGCTGCAGGGCGAAAAGACAGAAAATGATGGGAGAGAAAATTTGAACTGGAGATGAGGAGCAGGAAGTAAAGGAGCCAGTTTTAAAATGTTTCCTGCTGTTGAATAGAAACATCTGTGTCCCTCATTTGCAGAGAAACCCCGGGGCAGACAGACCACCTCAGGATATTCATTATTTCTTTAAATCTTTAATTGGGCACTTCAAAAGATCACAATTAAGCTTTTTAAAAATACAAAGTTTTGGTTGAAAGAAATCCATGGGGACCTACGCTGTTCAGTCTCCTGGTCTGAACCAGTGGCCTTATTAAAAACAGGAGGGGGTGATGTACAAAGGTATCATTCCGAGTCATTGGTTAAAGGAAGCATTCAGACTGTCTCCTCCCCATTAATAGGCTAAAAATCAAGGAAAGTACAAGAGAAGACAAAAGAATGTGCTCCATTCAATTCAAACCCCCAAATGGAGATGTGCACCCCAAGAGCCACCTCATACCTAATGCCTGTGAAAATAAAAGTCACGGAAATACCTATGGTCCATACCTCGATCCGCCCTGAGCTCTGCCTCTGCATTTGTGCACTTCAGTCCTCTCAACACTTGCCTGTGTTGTGAATGGGCTCATTCACTTCTACTTTCAGGTTCTAAACAGCTCACTCCTCATGCCGGACATGCCTCCCATGGCCGCCTCATCCTGTGATCCTGGTTAATTCTGCCCTCTGCTGGAAACTTGCTTTCTCCCTGCTGTCCGCACAGTGGTGTCTAGTCTGGTGCTCTATAACTCACGGCTGCTTTTCTAATATTGATGCTTTCTCCCTGTCCTTGGGTCCCTCTAATTCTAACAAGCAGAAATACTCATTACTTTCCTAGTATATGGAGCTCTGCCCAACTTCTGCAAGCCAAAGACAAATTAAGGGATCTCAGTTCAGCAACTTGGAAATTTATCTCTATCTCCTTTGCTTGCACGATGTTTGTTCTGTCCTTGAACCCCAGCTGATATACTTTTGCCTTCTCAATGTCACCAGGTCCACACAGGGTATTCTACAATTCCTTTTTCTGCGCAGTGCTGTAGATCAGCTATGACAGAGAACCTTTGTTGTTAGTAGAAGGAGTCTTAGGCCTGAAGTCTTAAGGCTGAATTGTAGACTCCAGAGCTGACTAATCATGGTTCTTCTAGAATCTTCCTGAGATTGCTGGGGCTTCTACTATTTTGGGAGGCTGGAATGGCTAGCGCCATACTCTACATGAGTGTCCAATGTTGCTGGTTGCCCTGTTACACAAAATCCTGGCTTTCCTAGACATCCACCCATTTCCAGTGAAACACTCAAGATTCTCCAGCAGCCCCCGACCTCTGCCTGGTCCTCATTTGCTGAAAGTGAAAGCTAATGAATGTGTGAATTTTCACTGTGACAGATAGGATGCAGCCTTGCATATCTTTTTGATTACTGGGAGACTGCCCTTTCTGAGTAAGGTCCTGGCACTTACTGGGTTTGTGACGGAGATTTCTTGGCTCTAGGCTGTCCTGGGGCGAGCATTGGGTGTAGACTGATTCTATTCATCATTTCTATCTTGTTTCTTCAGCCTTGTTTCATCTCCATTGACCTGTTGTGATGTCTCTCTATACAGGTCAGCACAGCTCACACTCCTGACGTGATCCCAGGGAATGGATTGAAACAATTGAAAGAAAGCGCATTTATTGTAAAATGATCCAATGCCATCTGGGGTTTCTTGAGAAACATCACATTATCAACCTCAGGAACAAAACAGCTAGGTGTCTGATGAATATTCTCTCGATCATTCAGAACACTCCTTCCTAATGACCATTTTTTCTGAGGTCCTTCAGATTTCTCTAGTTATGTTACAGGCAGCCGATGCTTTATTTTCATCATAGAGTGCACAAGTGGACAGAGTTAAGAAAGGCAGTTAAATAATTATAAGGTTTTCTACTACAGCATTAACAATAGTGCCATATTAGATACAACTGTAATTTCCATCCATAGGTTACTAGTTGAATAAACTGTGGGTCAGTAACACAAAACAGTAATATACCGCTATGAAATCAGATTTATTTCTATCAAATGATATAATGTGATTTACTGGATGTATCATTAAGTGAAAAAAATAACTACAAAATAGTGCATATAAAATGTAACTCTACCTCTCATGTAGAAAGGAAGAAGCACTGAGGACTTATGTCTGCATACATGTATGTATTTTACATGCTTTCTTGCAAAAAGAAATACAGGAAGTATATATAGAATCTAAAGATAATTACTTGTGAGAAAAAAGTTGGATAGGAATAGAAGCTCATGCCTGTAATCCCAGCACTGGGACATCTTGATATTGGGTGGACATCTTGATATTGGGAGTTCGAGCCCAGCCTGGACAACATGGTCAAATCCCATCTCTACAAAAAATTTAAAAAATAATGGGGTGTGGTGGTCCATACCATAGTCCCAGCTACTTAGGAACCTGAGGTGGGAGGATGGTTTGAGCCCAGGAGGCAGAGGTAGCAGTAAGCTGAGATCATGCTACTGCACTGCATTCTTGGCTATTGAGCCAGACCCTGTCTCAAAAAGGAAAAGAAATAAAGAAGAAAGGAAGAAAGAAAGAAATAAAGACAAATTTTCTCAGTATAACTCTATATATAGTCTTGAATTTAGAACTATATACATGCTTTACATATTGAAAAACTAAAACTAAAGTTTAAAGCATGAAAATGTGACCTCCAGTAGAATTTTTAATAAAGAAAGAAATCTAACTATAAATAAAATTACCAAAATAATCACTCAGGAAAAATCATCCATTATGCTAGTAATTTTTCATGTGCCTAATTTAACTATATCTCCTCAGAGGGATACATTTTGAGGATAAAATAACTGCAAAATCAATTTTGACCTTTCTTAGGAGGATTATTGTTAGCATCGGTAACTGTGTGATGTTTCTGAAACTCTTGTTCATAAGTTGTGAGTTGGAAGAATTTTTCTGATGTTATCTTCTAGAATTTCTATGGTTTCAGGTCTTAGAGAAATAATCAACAGAGTAAACAGACAACCCACAGAATGGGAGAGAATCTTTGCAAACTATGCATAAGACAAAGGACTAATATCCAGAATCTACAAGGAACTCAAACAAAGCAGCAAAAAATAAAAAAAATAAAAATCAAATAACCCCATCAAAAAGTAGGAGACATAAATAGACAATTCTCTAAAGAAGGCATACAAATGGCCAACAAACATATGAAAAAATACTCAACATCACTAATAATCAAGGAAATGCAAATCAAAACCACAATGGGATGCCACTTTACTCCTGCAAGAATGGCCATAATTAAACAATTAAAAAATATTGGATATTGGCATGGATGTCGTGTAAAGGAAGTATTTTTACAATGCTGGTTGGAATGTAAACTAGTACAACCGCTATGGAAAACAGTATGGAGATTACTTAAAGAACTAAAAGTAGAACTTCCATTTGATCCAGCAAATCCTACTACTGGGTATTTACTCAGAGGAAAAGAAGTCATTATATGCAAAAGACACTTGCACATGCATGTCTATAGCATCACAATTCACAATTGCAAAAATATGGAACCAGCCCAAGTGCCCCATCAATCAATCAGTGGATAAAGAAAATGTGGTGTGTGTATATATAATATGTATATTATATTAATGTGTATATATAGTATATTATATATACACATACACTATGGAATACTACTTAGCCATAAAAAAGGAATGAAATAGTGGCATTCATGGCAACATAGATGGAGTTGGAGACCATTATTCTAAGTGAAGTAATGCAGAAGAGAAAAACAAACATCATCTGTTCTCACTTACAAGTGAGAGCTGAACTGTGAGGAGGCAAAGGCATGAGAATGACACAATAGACTCTGGGGACTCAAGAAGGGTGGGAGGGGGTTGAGAAATGAAAGAATACACATTGGATAGGTGTACACCGCTTTGATGATGGGTGCCGCAAAATACCAGAAATCACCACTAAAGAGTTTATCTGTGTCAAACACCACCTGTTCCCCAAAAAGCATTGAAATGAAACAAAAATTTAAAATTATTTTTTAAGTTCACTTAGCTATTGCAATGATTATGCCTCCTTGTGAACAGCTGTGCACTGAATTTAACTATTTAGCTAATAGTTTGTTAATTTTTTGAAGACTCACCTTTCATTTTGTTTATTTTTAAAATTTTTTTAGTCTCCATTTTATTTATAGCTGATCTGATTTTTTTTTCTTTTTTCCTTTTGAGTAGCAGGCAGGCTGAGGTGGGGGAAATGCTTGATCCTGGGAGGTGTGCACCATTACACCCAGTTAATTTAATTTTTCTTCCCCCTTTTTTTTTTTTTTTGTGGAAACAGGGATCTCCCTATGTTGCCTAGGCTGGTCTTGAACTCCTAGGCTCAAGAGATCTTCCTGCCTTGGCTTCCCAAAGTGCTGGAATTACAAACATGGGTCACTGTGTTTGATCTCTGATTTTTGTTACTTTTTTCATTCTACTAATTTGGGGTTCAGTTTGTTCTTGCTTTTCTTATTCCTTGAGGTGCATCTTTAGGTTGTTTGTGTTAAATCTTTCTACTTTTTGATGTGGGCTTTTGTTGCCATAAACATCTCTCTTAGCACTATTTCTGCTGTATCTCATAGATATTAGAATATTGCATTCCCATTTTTATTTGTTTCAAGAAATTTTGAAATTTCTGTCTTAATTTCTTCAGTGACCCAGTGGTCATTTAGGAACATATGTTTTAATTTCCATGTGTTTGTATAGTTTCCAAAGTTTCTCATTGTATTCCATTATGATCGGAACATATACTTGATAAAGTTTTAACTTATTTTAAATTTGTTGAGACTTGTTTTGTGACTGAACTTATGGTTTATCCTGGAGAATGCTTCCTGTGTTGATAAGAAGAATGCATATTCTGCAGCCGTTGGGTAAAATGTTTCCTAAACATCATTATGTTTATTTGGTCTAGAGTGTTGTTTAACTGACATTTCTTTATTAATCTTATGTCTAGATGAACAGTCCATTATTGAGAGGCTGCTGAAGTTGCCAGTTATTGTTGTATTATGGTCTATCTCTCCCTTTAACTCTATTAATGTTTGTGTTAAAATTTTTTGTGCATTGATGTTGGGCCACATTTATTTACCATTCTTATATCCTCTTTCAAAATTGATCCCTTTATCATTATATAGTGACATTATTTGTATCTTTTTACAACCATTGGCATGGAGTCTCTTCTATCTGATAAAAGTACAGTTACTCTTGCTATTGTTTTGGTTTTTATTTGCTTGGAATATCTTTTTCCATTTTGTCATTTTTAGTCTCTGTGTCATTGTAGGTGATGTCAGTTTCCTTTAGGCAGTATGTGTTTTGTTCCTGTTTTTTTTCTTTTCTTAAATTATTCATTCACTACTCTATATCTTTTAATTGGAACATGTAGTCTATTTACATGGAATACATGCAGTGTTATAATTGATTTACTTTTATTTGGTTGTTTTATAACTTCTCTCTTTCTTTCTTACTCTCTTTGTGGTTAATGGTTTCCTCTGAAAATGTGTTTTAATCTATTATTTTTGAGAGTTTATTTCTGTTTTAAGTGTATCTATCACACACTAAAATATATGATGCATATATACACTTTTGCACTGTGGTTACCATGAGGCTTACAAAAAATAAAATCTTTTTGAGATAACAAGTAAGTTTAAACAGATGACAAGTACATTTGATAACAAATAAATACCAAAAACTCTACACTTTAACGGTATCTCCCCTATTTTGACATTTTTGTGTCTTAATTGACATATTTTTAGATTCCCTATCTCTTAACAGCTTTCTGTAATTATTTTTATTTTTGGATAGATTCATCTTTGAGTTTTCATACTAGAGATATGAGTGGGTTACATACCATAATTACAGTGTTAAAGTATTGATTCTGTGTACTTACTTTCGTTATTGAGTTTTATACCTTCAAATATGATTTTTATGCACATTTATATAATTTTCTTTTAAACGAAAAGAATTTTCTTTAGAATGTCTTTTAAGAGAAGTCTAGCGGTGATGAATATCCTCAGTATTTCTTTTTCCTTTGTCTGAGAAAGACTGTGTCTCTCCTTCATATTTGAAGAAAAGCATTGCTGGATACAGTATTTCTGCTTGAAAGTTTTTTTTCCTTCTTTTTCTTCAGTACTTTGAATATTTCATCCTAGTCCCTTCTGGACTATCTGGTTGTCCATGAGAAGTCTCTTGACAGATGAATTAAAGGACATTCATGCATTATGAATTTCTTTTTGCTTCCTTATTTTAGAATATTTTCTCTGTCTTTGATATTTGAGATTTTGATTATTATATTCTCAGTATAGTCTTATTGAGTTGAATTTTCTTAGTGATATGTGACCTTCCTATTCCTGAATAATTGTATTTTATGCTAGGTTTGAAAAGTTTTCTCTTATTATTTTGTTTACTAAGCTTTCCAGTCCTTGCTCTTTCTCCACTCTCCCTTGAGTGCTAATTATTCCTTGATTTGCAAGAAATATAAATATTCTCTGTCTTCTAGATGTTCCTTATTCCTTTTTATTCTTTATTTTTCTGATTGTATATTTTTCAATAGCCTGTCTTCAAACTCACTTATTTTTCTTCTGCTTCATTCATTCTGTTATTGAGAGCCTCTAATGTAATTTTTCAGTTCAATAAATTAATTTCCCAGTTCCATGATTTCTGTTTAAATTTTAAATTATTATTTCAACCTCCTTATTAAGTTTACCTGATATATTTCTGAATTGCTTTTCAGCATTCTTATTGGTATTTTTGTGAACTGAGAAAATTGACAGCTGCAATGTACTTCTATGTCTCAACTTATCTTCTGTTGAGTTTAGGAACCAGAGTTCAAAATTTAAAAATTAAAATTGTATGAAAGTCTCCTCTCAATCGCAGTTCATTTTTTTAAATAAAAGAAAACATTATCTTTCTAGTATCTTTAATTGTTCAAAGTATCAAAGCTTAGAAAAACTATATTTTAAATCTGTCTCTCTAAACATATGTGTGTATAGAAGTAAAACTGTTGGCGCAAAAATTAAGCATAGGAAGAAGCTGCAAAGTCACTGGGTTTACTTTTTGATGAGAAGCTGGTAATGGGGCAGGCAGCACCTCTCATGCTTTCCACACATACATCGGACATACAAACGCCTGGAATGAAATCCCCATAGAGTTTTCCCAGAGGAGAGAATCATATTTTAACTTAGAATTCATTCTGTTCATATAAATTGAAATATGTTTTATCATTACACTGGGTGCCTCCCAGGTATAGAATAAGAAAAGAAACGCTCATGAATCCCGTATGACAGTAGGCACAGAATGTTAATGCAGACAAAAACCCCTTCATTGTCGTTATCACTGGGTATGTAATAAAAGAAGCAGCTTTTTAGTTCACAATTCTGTCAAGAGGGAAGATCCAGCTTTTGCTCAAACCCCAGTCAGAAAGTTACTCTTTTAATAGAGAAGGGTTTATCAATCATCCTAGTATAGGGAACAGGTAACTGATCAGAGACAGAGAAAGCTAACGTTAGAAAAGCAAAAAGGTATACAGCCATATGAAGAAAGAAAACCATACCTCCAAACCTATATATAATGTGTAGCAGACATTTCAGACATCCTGTTGGAAAGAACAACAGTTTATTTTAAATGTCATGCCAAAGACACCCAGCTTGAAGTACAAATTGAAATAATAAATGAGCAAAGTGGAAGAATTTTATCTCCTACATCAAGAAAGGACAGAACATGAATATTAGCTTTTAAAAGGTGATAAGAAGAGACGAAGATATCATAGGGTACTTGCAAAGAAACATGTAGAATATAAGGATGGATTTATTTATGGCATGACTTTTTTGTTACAACATTCATAATTGTTTTATAAAATTACACTGAAGTAACTTTGGAGTTATATGCTCATGTTTTCAATTCCACAATTAATACTGTATCTACAGATCACATAAAGCCATGAGTTGAAGAAACCTTGAAGCATGTATGAATTGTGTGGTCCTCACTTTGCTACTGTAGTGAAGACTGGGCCTCCCTTAAAAAGATGAGTGATCTGACTCCTCTTCAACCTCTCCTGTCTCCTAAGGAGCAGCAGCCTATCTGAGTGCTGAGGGTCCGATGGTATCCCTGGCCTGGTTTTCCCAAGTTGGTGGTATTAGGAAGCTCATTGCTCAGCACTGCCTGGACTGCCCTTGAGACAGAAAACTTTGCTTTTTCTCCCTGTTGGAACAAAGGTTTGTTCCCTGAGGCCAGCCTGGTTTTCTTTAGTCTCTTTTTTGACTGAATGGGGCATCGGAATCTGTTTGATTCAGCTGTTCCTCAGAGGGTAAGCAGCTGTCCCAGTTTCTCAGGAATCAAGGATTTTCTGGGATGGGTACTTTCAGTGCTAAAACTAGTACAATCTCAAAACTAGGACAGTTGGTTACCCCAAATCAATGTCCCCTTTCAAGAAGGGTGAGAGATAGCCTTGGCACAGTCTCTGCCCTTGTCATTTAAAAATTTTCCCAAGTGTGGGAGGTGGAAATCTGGGTGCTAGTGGAATCAGCAATGATGAAGACGATAGAGAAAATAACAGAGTTGATAATCGCTGAGCCCTTATGATTGTGCAGCAATTACTGTAAAGATTTTACATGTATTATCTTATTCCATTTTTCCAAGAACCCTAACATTAGCAAAAGTGTCATTCCTATTTAACACATGAAGAACAGAGGGCAAAAAAGTTATGAAACTGGATCCATGTCCACCTGGTGAGGTAGTGGTACAAGGTGAAAACACAGAAGTCTAACACCTGAACTTGCACACTTAAACACTACCCTATTTTGATGCTCCTTTAATCAGTGACTCTCATGTCCACTGACTCAGTTAGAACCCGGGTGGACCAGGAGTAGGTCATGGGCCACTTGACTCCAATCTTTCCCCTGACAGCAACCCAGAGATTCTATTTAGTTTCCAGTGATATTTCATGGGGTTTTCTGAAAATATGTCTGCAGGTTGCATTACATGGCACTTCTGAAAAGGGAAAAGTTCCCTTGTCCCCCTCGCCTGGTGTGCGATGGGAGTGTGGCTCATTTCTTCACTGCCCCACTGCTCAGACCTCTAGGGGAGCATACCGATGGGCAGGCTGTGGGGCTCTGACCCCACGGCAGTGTTTAGGGGTGAATGTTTACAGCTCCTAATGTTCCAGCGGGTATTTGTTACAGGGTGCTCTTTTAGTTTTACTGTCTATTGGCGTGTGTTAACGAGTTCGATTAGACCCTCTATCTTGTCGCAGGACAGAAGGCTTTCTGTATCCCGGGTTCTTGCCTTGGTGTAGCAGAAGAATCGAATCACACGTGGGCTTGGAGAATGAATGCATGATTTTATCGTGTGGCCGTAGCTCAGGGGAAGTCAGAAGGGGAGGGAGTGGGAAGGTTTTCGCCTGGAGTCGGGCCACTCAGTGGCCTGGGCTCTCCTCCGACTCCCCAGCCAAACTGCATGGGTCTGCTTTGCCGGTCAGTGTCCTGCCGGCCTGCCGGTGCCTGTCGGTGCGTTCCTCCCCACGTCCAGTCACCCACGTGTTCCTCCGCGGATGTGCTCCTCCCCATGTCCAGCCCCCTGTGTGTTTCTACGCTGATGTGCTCCTCTCAATGTCCACCCGCCTGTGTGTCTGCCTAGGGTCTTGGGGGTTTTTATAGGCACAGTTTGGGGGCGTGGCAAGCCAAGGTGGTCTTGGGAAATGTAACATCTGCTCAGGAAATGCCTGTCCTCACCCAGATCCGTGGGGGTGGAGCCCTAAGCAGGGACCACGCCCTCCTCTAGCCAGCACTTGCCTTCCTCTTTTGTGTATCATTTAAAGGGACCACGCTCTTCCCTTTTCAGCACTTCTGTATCACTTCCACATTGTAGTTAAATCTCCGTGATTTTATTTTTCTCCGCTCTGTGAAAGCTTGCTGAAAGGCTGATAATCTAACCAATATTTATCTCTTTTAAAAGTATTCACATCTATGATTATGCATAATCATGATAGATTGTTAATTTGGTGATAATGAAAATTATTATTCTCTTTAAAAGGAGAAAACTGAAACCCGAGAGAAAGAATTTTAGTAGATGGAAAGTATCTTTAAGAAACTATTTAGACTTAAGAGGTCGAGACTAATGATGCATTTTTGCTATACCTAAAGACAACAGTGTCTAGAGATTTTAAAGTGATGTGCCCAGAGCTAGATCTACCCGGGTCCTGTTTTCTTCCTCACAGGATCCCTTTGAGGATTTGCTTCATTAACCTCTATTATCTGGGACCATAGAGTGATGGAATACAACAAAGTGTTGGGACAGTATCCCATTCTTAATCTAAGAAACCTGTCATTTATGGTAGGATCCTCTGCAAGAGATGCAGCCAACAGCAGGCAGAGATTTGCTTTAATAAAGATGCCAGTTTATGCTGATCTATAAAAATGTGCTCTACCCTCTGATTAGAATGGAATAAAGCCTATTGTTTGGCATTGGACCATCCAGATGTGGATCTAATAAGTAATAAATATGTATGTGTAGAGTATCTGTTGAGGGCTGCTTGGTTGTATGAGTGTTCTCTCATGCTTCTGCACAGAATATAGGGCAAAACAATTTTCCAAATAGAATATATATTTCTAATGAAAGCAATCTCATTTTTCAAGGCTTGGGGAAAGTGACTCACTGCAGCTTTTTATTTACACAGCCCTACTGCATAGGTTGACAATTTGGGAAGAGAAGAGGACTTCGTACTTTACACGATGCACCTCCAACTCTCCTCTGAGGGAAAGAAGGACATTGTTATAACAAAGAACACCAGAGAAGTCTTGTCAATATCACTTTCTGATGGCAAATCCTGGTAAAGTTGAATACATGGTTAGGAAAAATAAGTGTTCCTATTGCCTACAGGCAGTTGATACCTACATTATCTTGTTTACTGTTGATGAAATTACATTATATTTTTCTACTAGTGCCATTTTTGTAAATGATACCATATTTTTTAACAAGTAACCAATGTCCATAGTGAGAAATTTGGCAGTTGACTCAAATCATCTTTCGACTGAGATTATATTCTGTTTTAAATCAGATGTATACCCAGTCTGGGGCTTTTCCTCTCTGTAGCCTCAGAGAGTCTCTTTAGGAAACTCATCCTAAAGCTCAACTCATCATTTTGTTTGGCCTCCAAAGCAGGCTCTTGATTTTCTCTGAGTTTCTGCCCATGGTGTGCACTTGGTGTTTCAGCCGCTCTTGCTTGCCAGTCAACCAAGAATTCAGTTCAGCCTCATTCTCTATGGTTATTCCACTCAGTCTTGCATGAACCTATGAATTCCAAATTTTGAGCACACTTCACAGAGACTTCAGGCCTCATAAGTACCTGCCCAATCTCTTCAAGCTCTATTATCATCCAACTATATTTTATTGACATTTCTTACAATCCAGGTACCTTCCAATATTAATGGCTACAATTGACAGAACAATCACTATGACCCAGCTGTAACAGAGATGCACACACATTGACTCACTGTACCTTCACACACAGTCTCTGCAAGGTAGATGCCATCATTATTCAATTTTTTAAGATGAAGGACATGGGTTCAGCTAGGAAGTGGCAGTGCTGGCATTTGAACCTTGGTAATACGTCTTAAGGCTCCGTGCTCTGTATCACTGGACTATATTGACCTTTATATTTTTATATTTGTTACTAATATCTCAATTTTTAAAAATCTGTATGTTGGTGTCTATCCCAATTTTACAGTTGAAAACATGATAACTCAAAAAGATTGAACAAACTTCTCACAGTCCCACACCCAGTTAGAGACAGAATTGGAGTTTGAATCTAGGTGTAGCTAATATCAAACAACATGCATTTTCCACTAAGATAGTTTCCCCCTGTTGTGGTACCATAATTTTGAAGTTCTTATGTTGTATCAATTGTATTCCACTTATTATGATATTTATCTTTGATGTGAATGTTAAAAAGCACGTAGTTAGGACTTACCACAAGCCAGACACTAGATTTGGACAATCCTGTCAACACATATGAAGACAGTCAAAAAGAGAGACAGTGGCCAGTTTCCAACTCTAAATATAAGACATAGAGTTACCACACTTTCAACAAAGAACCTGCACAGTCAATAGGAACTACATTTTTAAATTACGGTTTTGCTGGATTTTGCAGCCAGGGAACAAAGAGGAGGCCGAAACCTAACAAAGCTCTTCCTGCCATCCCTACCTGGCCTGTGAAACAGGGCTACACTTTTTTTCTGCCCATTTATTCAAGTTCTCAGAAAGAGGGAATCTTAAAAAAAAATTTAATTGAAACCCGCAGGTTGGAAATATTTTCACAAAGTCACTGCGGTGACTTTATACTCGATTTGATTTCTATTGAGAACCTTCCTAAGAAACCTCTGACCCTAGCTCAGGAGGCCCTCCAGGCTGATGCTGTCAGTCTTTGATGTCCTTGTTTGCTGCTCTAGCAACTCCTGAAGCTTTATAATTGCCCAATCAGCCAATTTCACATTCTGGCCCTGTAACTGTTTTTTCTTAAAATTACGTAAATAAGTTTCTCCTCTTTGTCTCTCTGGGAACATCCTAATCATTGCTTAAAGACTAAGTCATTTTAATTTCTTCAGCAAAGATGGTTCTGCTCTTTAACCGTAGTTGATCATTCTCTTCTTCCTAGAACTTCTGTATCTTATGTTTCTTATTGCTATAATTGGCACCAAATTTATATGTTTACATATCTGTCTCTCCTAGATTGTGTGTTCTCTGGGGCATGAGAGGTGCTCTAATTTAGTATATTTTTTAGACTAGAAAAGGCAGACTGTGTTTTAAGAAGCTTTGAGCTTCGGAGCCCTTTAAGAGCTTCAATTTGTATAGTACTACAAATGTCTGCAAACAGAGTGGTCAGGTTACCAGGTAAGAGTCCCCATCAATGAACTGGAGCAAGAAATCAGATTCGGGCTAGGCGCAGTGGCTCACGCCTGTAATCCCAGCACTTTGCGAGGCTGAGTAGGGCAGATCACGAGGTCAAGAAATGGAGACCATCCTGGCCAATATTGTGAAACCCCGTCTATACTAAAACTACAAAAAAATTAGCCGGGCCTGGTGACACGCGCCTGTGGTCCCAACTACTCGGGAGGCTGAGACGGAAGAGTCGATTGAACCCAGGAGGTGGAGATTGCAGTGAGCCTAGATTGTGCCACTGTGCTCCAGCCTGGCAACAGAGCAAGTCTCCATCTCAAAAAAAAAAAAAAAAAAAAAAAAAGGAAGTCATATTCCTTGGGACAGTAGGCTGGTCTGAGGCAAAACCCAATGGTGATGTGACTCTGTGCCAAGGTCCCTGGAAAGAAGCAAGTAACACGAGAGACAGAAACTAGGCGCCGGGTCCAAACACAAAGACATGCCGTGAGCCTTTAGATAGGAGAGACCACCAGAGCTCAAGGCCAGATGGGCGCAAAAGCAGGAAGGGAGCAGGCCAAGCAGAAAGGACTTAGGACACGAATGATCAGGGCACATGTTTCATGTATTGGGACCACATCCCTCTTGCCTGGGGAAGGTACAAGGCTGGGATAGCATGGACCGTTTTACAGATGGGATTCAATTCTAAAATTATGGTATCCAGCAAAGAAGACCTATTTTTACCAGTTCAAGGGCATTTTCAAAATCTTTTAAGAGCTTACCCTCTTATGTCATTGATATCACTAGCAGGTTCTGGCTTTGCTATACATATTTCCATCAGTGAAATGCAACCTAGCGTGTATTTTAGAACAATGAAGGAATGGATTGCATTTTCTGATGACTTTATCTGATGTCATAAATGAATGAAAGTAGAATGTTTGAGTACTTTAAGAAACACATTTAATGCTAATTAGCTATTGGGATAACAAAAATGGGTCCCTGAAAAGAGTATTAAAGATGAAAACAGTGTGAAGAATATTTAGCATCTGGAGAAAGGATTTTGACTTCTGAGAATGTTAAAGGCCATTTCTGGTTTTATACATTACAGTTAAAACCTGAGGGATCCTTGTTTATGTCCTCTAAGGGATTGTGCTAATTTTTCCTGAATGGAGGAGATAGCAGCGGCACATGTTTAATTCATTTCAGTGTAGGGAATTATAAGAATTAATGCCAATTGCATTCACTTTCTACATGTACCAAGGACCCTGCCATGCAGAATAGAAGCACATTTTCCTACTTCCATTTACCACAAATTTATGCACTCATTTTAAAATCATAAAATGAATTTGCAATGGGTCTGGGGAGACCTGAAATTCATACTGCTTCTCTTTCAGAAGAAGAGGCCAAGGGCTGCTGAAGTTATGTCATTTGAACACTGGACCCAGAATCAGAAGACCCAGGCCACAACTCCAAGCCTGTACTACAAGATCTTCAATCTTGAATATGTTATTTAGTATCTTTGAACCTTCACGTCTTCCCCATAAGAAAAGGAATGTATATCAATCTTAGGATGTTTGTTGTCAAAAGAAAATAAAATGATGATAATGTGGAAATTTTTGATATGATCTTAGCCATATATTCGTTGCATTTTCATTTTCACCCAAGGACATAGACGCTTATTATTATTTCGGCCTTTCAGGAACTGGTTCAGTCTTGCCACATCCTCCATAAAGTCATCCCTTCTGCTTGCCCACTTAAAAGTCACTAAATAAGACCCCATTTTTTCTTATTTACTTATTTTTTTACCTATATACTTATTTATTTACATATATGTAAACATATGGAAATAATTTACTTATTTATTGACTTCCCATGTTTACTCATTTATTTACATATATGTTTACTGATTTCTATACCAGGGACTATAAATTCACATTTGATGCCAGTGTAAATTTATCGTGGCAGCCATAACAAATTATCTCAAACTTAGTGGTTTAAAACAACACATACTTATTCTCTTACGATGCTGGAAGCCAAAGGCCTGAAATCAAGGTATCAGCAGGACTGCTTGTGCTCCAGCGGTGGAGCCCAGGTCAGGGCAGGGGATGCCTGCAACCCCAAGGCCCCAGAGCAAGTTTTACAATGCTCCTTTAGTTCCACCATCTGTAGACAGCTGTGTGTTAACAGCTCAGTTAGCCCCTTACCTGAAGCAAAGGCAAAGCGCTGCTTTGACAGCCTTTTTTTGGGTACCCACACTTGGTGGGTCCTGAGTTCTTATCCGGTGTCCAAGAAAAATACATTCTTGGGGACACTTGGAGGATTGTGAAGGCAAATAATTTTATTTTTTTGAGACCGAGTCTCACTCTGTCCGCCAGGCTGGAGTGCAGAGGCATTATCTCAGCTCACCGTAACCTCCGCCTTCTGGGTTCAAGTGATACTCCTGCCTCAGCCTCCCTAGTAGCTGGGATTACAGGTGCGTGCCACCAAGCCTGGCTAATTTTTGTATTTTTAGTAGAGATAGGGTTTCACCATCTTGGCCAGGCTGGTCTTGAACTCCTGACCTTGTGATCTATCCACCTTGGCCTCCCAAAGTGCTGGGATTACAGATGTAAGCCACCATGCCTGGCCAAAGCAAATAATTTTATTGAGTGGTGGTAATGGCTCTCAGTGGAAGGGAATCAGAGAGGGGACAGGAAGGGCAGACAGTTCTTTCCAAAGTCAAACTGTCTCTTCTTCCTCAAAGTCTGGCCATCTTCTCTCTGAAGTCAAGCCATCTCTCCCCTGTACTGACTGAGTATGGGGTCTTTATAGGCACAGGATGGCAGGGATGGGACATGCCATAGGTAGTTTTGGAAAGGGTAACATTTGATTGGCAAAAGGCATTATTCAGAAAGAAACAATTGGAGAAAGTAGGCAAACAGGAATAGAAGTGTTTACTTTGGGCCCTGGGTTTTAGGCTTTTTGTCTTAAAGGTGGAGTTTCACCTGGGATCTGTCTCTGTCTGCTAGAGTCTCTATCTCTGCTTCCTGCCTCTATCGTGATCATAGGCTTGTGCCCTGTCATTTGGATTTGCAGAACATATTAGTGTATTTGACGTATACAAATCTTCACAAACCAGATTGCTGCTATGAGACTGTGGATTCAAAACAATAATGTAAATGTACTTACATTTACTTGTGCTAAATGTAAACATAAGCAAATTATAAGACAATAGCAATGATGACATCTCTCCCTTTTCTGATATACTCTCATCAATGTCACTTGACCATTACGTGTCAAAAATACCTGGAAAAGTAAACTACACATTTGCTATTACTATTATGAAGAATAAACATTGCCTGGAGTATATTGTGTACCTTAAGTTACTAGCTAATGTTAATAGAAAGCAAAAATGAGTGACAAGTTATTAAAATGTACATTGTTTATCTTTAGCTCAACTTTAAACCTTGTTGATGTATTTGTTTAATTACATACATAATACATTTGAACAGGAGTACCTGTATGTTGGAGATGATTGTACTTGTATTTCTGATAGAATATGCAATCAAAAAGGTTTAGTGATCATTTTTCTACCTCCTGCGACTGCTTGGATGCTTATTTAACCTCTGTGTTCTCAACTCTTCACTTCAAGTCAATTCCTCTTGAATTTACAGTTTTGATAATCCCAATTATCTTGGCTACATTTGTCTTTCTCTTTTGACTTGAAATTACATGAAGTGACCCAGGGTAACTCCTCCAGGACAAGTTCAAAATGTGTTACTAGAATATACTCCGAGAAGGAATCTAAATAAAATAGAATGAATGAAAGATTTAAATATTAAATCACGTAGGTCAAATGTTGAAGGAGGATTTTTATCTCTCAGCAATGGATGCACATTCTCTAATAGTATTTTACACGTGTTCTTCTCACAAAATTAAGAAAATTGCTTCACATTGTGCATATACAGCTTTTAAAGATGCTAGAGAATCTCAGTGTTGAGAAATGAGTTTAACACTGTGTCATGAGCATGTGTCATTTGAATAGAAAGCCATTGTCCCACAGGCCATAATATGTTGTAGGGTGATATAGACAAATAGGTAACTGACAGAAGAGAGACTTTGGCATGGATTATGACAGTAACATTTTACCCACTCTGCTTACTCATCTATAATCCTGATGATGTTTCTAGTGTGACTGCTTTACTATTCAATGTAAATGACCATTGTTCAGCTGACACTGTGCTGATATATCAAACTGGAAATCTACCTTAGAGAGGGATTCTCACTATTGATGATTTGTACCCAGTCATTGCCTCTTGGATATTATTTTAGATTAAACAAAGTCTCCTGCATGCCCCACTTTGCAGAGGCGACAGAGCTGCTCTCAGGGTTGACATGGTGAGGTGCTTGCACAGATGCCTTGCTCTGTCCTTCCAAACGTGGTCTCCAGTTCAGGGCTAAGTTATGCTTTTGGCATAAGAAAATCTGTTTGAGACTTAGTTCAGTTTCTCACTGGCTGCCTTATTTTCCTAATAGCTCTGATCCTCAGTTTTAGCATCGGTAAAATAGAATACATTTTTACAAGTTCAACAGCTACATGAATGACAATGGGGAATGCCTCAGGACAATGCCTCTCCATGGTTTCTTATCTACTGTCATACTATGAGAACTTTAAGTGTTAACGGTTAACTATTGTTTTAGTTTTTTTATTGTGTCTAAAACACTTTCTTCCATCTTTGAATTCTCTCAATATTGGGTTTGCCCTCTACATTTCTATGCTCTTTCCACGAGTTAAAATAAAAACCTTAGTTAAATTAAATTTAACAAAGTTTAATTTAGCAAAGAGCAATCCATAAATTGGGCAGCCTCCCAAGCCAGGGCAGGCTCAGAGAGACTCCAGTGTAGCCACATGGGGGAAGAAGATTTATGGACAGAAAAGGAAAGTGATGTACAGAAAATGGAAGTGAGGTACAGAAATAGCCATAGTGATTACAGCTCAGCATTTGCTTTATTTGAACATGATTTTGACATTGACCACCTTTGATTAGCCACAGCTCAGCGACTGATTGACATAAGAGTAGACTGCAGTCTGTTTCCCACACTATTTAGTTCACAATGTACAGAGAAATCTTTAGGTTGAACTTAAAATATGGAAGGAGACAGCTTTAGGATAAACTCAATTTAACACATATAATTGGTAATAAGATTCTAAAAGTTTCTCTCTAGAATATACTCAGATAATAATGTTAAAAAATAATCATGTTAATAAAATAGATACTATTTAGTAAGTGCCTACTATGGGTCATATATTGAGCTGCCTTATATATTTAACTTGATTTGATTAGACTTAGGATTGAGATCCAAAGTATTCAGAGTAAATTTCACAGTATTAAAATGTGCAATGACATGAGAAACAATGTAAAATATATGTTGCTTATTCATAAATGAATTATGCATGAAACAAAAAAATCAAACAAAACTATTATCTCAGATTATTTTATTGTGACTGTGAGACCAATTTGACTAGCTATTTCAATGCACATCAAAATTTTTTGTTGTTGTAATGTTGGTTAAAATTTATTTGTACTGGAAAAATACTGGGTTACATAGAAAGCTGTTTTCAGAATAAACACATTGTAAAAACTCTGCTTTATCAGGGGCAATCTGCAAATTGTGTGGATTGATAAAATAATGCCTGCAATGCCAACTGTGACCTCATTATTGAATCAAGACCAGGGTGGTGTGAGTTTGAAAAAAAAAATCAGAGAGGGGCATTTAAAATGCTAAAAAGAAGGGGCATAATTGAAGGAATTAGAGCCTGCAAATTCTCTGAGGTGTAGAATCTGAGGTGCAGGGAGATGGGTTTCTATCCTTACCATCAGGACGAATGGCTTACTGGGCTACAGTTCAGAGTTATTGTGACGGAAATACAATGGTTACTATGGTAATATTAAAACAATTAAACTTAATAAATCTCTGTTTTATACCTGAAGCTCAGTAACAAATGTAGGTTTCTATACAGATAAGAAATAGCAGAAATGGCAGAAAAACGGAATTGACATATTTATTTCAAAAATAAAATGGCTGAAGAGTTCACAACTTTCTAAAAAATATATATATATAACATGAATGCCATCCAACCAAGCACCATGAATTTTTATTGACTGCTACAGCTGAGCAAGCCTGTTGGTTTTTGTAGGACGGAGCTCTGGGATTAAAGCATTTGGCTGCATCCATCTGAACCTCTCTGACTCAGGCTGCTACTCCCAGTGGAGGGACCAGGCCTCTGAACTCATGCTGCGTTCTGATTCTGGGTCCAGAGGAGAGAAACAAAAGGAAAGAGAATACTAGGTATAAACATGGAACCAATTCATTTCTTAGAATTCTGAATTTCTAAGCTTTTCACTAAAAAGTCTATTTTTATAAAAACTTGGTCGTTTTTAATATAATTTATATACATATATATGTGTGTATGTTATATTCACATAACACCTACATGCATTATATATATAAATTATATACACACATATATGTGTGTGTGCATGTGTGTGTGTGTGTGTGTGTGTGTGTGTATATATATATATATATATATATGTATAAGTTCTCACAAATTCTTTCATCTTTAAAACCAAATTAAAACCTTCTTTGGGCTAGGCATTTCCCTCACCACAACTTATAAAATAGGGCAAGAGATACGCTGGTAGAAGATGTGTGTATCCTGGTTCACCTCATTGTTTTACTGTTATCTCAAGGAACCTAGATCTTGCTAAATGATGGAGGCCGAGGTACATTTGAAATGACTTCTACATGCCTGATCAAAGACAGGAAATTTGATGCTTCTCCTTTGTAGTGGAGAGGAAGGGTAGGGATAGTTAGACGGTATTTACTCTTCAACACACCAGCCCCTAATAGAAATTCATGGGAATCTTTTTTGATTGCTGATTTAGAGAAATGAAAAACAAAAATCAAAAGTCATTGAGAAGTGAAAGTGAAAACGTTTATTGTCCACCTTGTCCTTGTTATGCATAAATAATATTTCCAGAAACTCAGAAATATAAATGTTTGCAGATAAATTGAAGGATTATCACTATTATTCTTTGATTTTTAAAATTTCCACTTTTATTTCAGATAGGGGTATATGTGCAGGTTTGTTGCATGGGTATGTTGCACCCAGATAGTACGCATAGTACCCAATAGGTAGTTTTCAAAGTCATGCCCCTCTTCTTCCCTCTCCCCTCTAATAGTTCACAGTGTCCATTGCTCCAATATTTATGTCCAGATGTGCTCAAAGTTTAGCTTCTACTTTTAAGTGAGAACATGTGGTCTAGTAAGCATAGTACCCAACAGGTAGTTTTCGAAGTCATGCCCCTCTTCTTCCCTCTCCCCTCTAGTAGTTCATAGTGTCCATTGTTCCACTATTTATGTCCATATGTGCTCAAAATTTGGCTTCCACTTATAAGTAAGAACATGTGGTTTTTGCTTTTCTGTTCTTGTGCTAATTTGCTTAGGGTTATGGCCTCTACTCCTTCCCTGTCATTGCAAGAGACATGATTGCATTCTTTTTATGGCTGCCTAATATTCCATTGTACTACATTCTCATTATCCTAACTGCCATTGATGGGCATCTAGCTTGAGATGGGTCTTGTCTCAAAGGAACCAAGACAGACCAGATCAATCTCCACAGCATGCTAGATGTTGATCAGAGAAAGTTTCTCTTGTTGTGCCCACATGCTCTGCTGGGTTAGGCCACCAGTGTGTGTGTGCTTGGTTCCTGCCCTCTTCACTACATGACACTCTCCCATTTTTACTTTCTGTACCAGCTACGGGAATCTTTGGAGAGATCCCAAAGTTCTTTCCCAACTCAGGTGCTTTACATGTCTCTAACTTTGTGTAAAACATCCCTGCCCCTCTGATCCCATAAGGAGTGCAATTATATCATTCAAATCTTAGTTTAAATATAGATGATTTCTTTTCTTGTTATTGCCAATATCAGTGCCTTGATTATTTTTTCTTACATTTATCTCAATGCATAAGGATTTATTTTATAAATTCTACTGTTTCTCTCATTAGACTGTGAGTTCTCTAAGGTTAGGAACAGTCTTATCTCCATCCATATAGCCAAAGGCTCTAGCACAATTTCTGGCAACTTGCTCAATAATATTGCAAAGTATATAAGAGATACGTAATAGAACACTCACAGCAACTCCTTATGTAGATGGCAATCTTGCATTATCACAGACACTTGGGAAATTCTTAGGAATTCTTAGGAATATTCCCAGGCCAGATCCCCAGAGATTCTGATGCAAAGAATCAGGACTCTGCTCACTATGCAGCAGCATCCAAATCTCCTGGGAGCTTGTTAGAAACATAAAATCTCAGGCCCTACTCTAAACTTATTGAATCAGAGTCCAAGAATCTTTGGTGATTCCTATACACATTAACATTTGACTAACACTGGTTGAGGATGTTTACAAAATAGTCTCCTGCTGTTTCTAATGTTCAGTCTTGTTGGAGCACCATTGATTAAAAATATGGCCAAATCAAGGGAAGAAAAAACAAAATTATTTCCCAGGCAGAACAGATAATATTACATTGTGCATTTCTTCATTTAACATAGTGTTCATAATGAGCACCTACTTTAATTAGGCACTATGCCAGGCTCAGAAGATACAAAGCAAAATCAAGAATTGTTCTTTCTTCTAAGAGAATTTATATCTAGAAGTAGAACTAGACTTAGAAACAATTGATAGCATTAAAGTGCTAGAGATACAATTGTAGGCAAGAAAGATATGCTGAAAAGAAAAGGAAGCCCTTTCTACTGGAATCTATATGAAAACCCTTAGGAAAACTATCCTGGTGACACATCTTGACATGTGCATTGATGTTCACATGTCAGGGAGAGGTATAGAGGTACAGCGACCCAGAGCAAGCTGCTGTGACTGAGAATCCGTTATACATTAGTAGACCTGGCAGGAAGCAGTAGAAGATGGGGAGGTCCTCAAGGCCACGTGATGCAGAGTGAGCATCCGCTCTACTTGTGCAGCCTCTGGCCTTAGAGCCCGATAGAGGAGACAGGTGCTTGAACGGGCAATTAAACTGTACAACAGCCAGTGCTCTCACAAGTGTGAGCACAGGGGCTCTGCAGCCTAAAGAGAGCCAGTAACCAGCCTGTGGACCACAGCTATATTCCAAGGGTGCCTAGATAATAAGAAAGCGAAGGGAAAAGGAAGGACATTCTAAACAGAGATTGCAACACATTTGAAGGCTTAACAATTTGGCGAGGCTTCTGCGGGGTGGGGATGGGGTTTAAGGAAAAACGAAAGCTCCCCAATATTTCCAGGACCAAGTGTAAGGGAAGTGAGGCAGCTGTGAATCTGCAAGGTAGGAAAAAGCAACAACATGCAGAATCTCCAGTGTCACCCAGGCAGCCTGGATTTTACCATTTGTTAGTGGAAAAACTCTAAATGGTTTTCAATAGGAAAGCAATATGAGCACACTGTATTTGAATTTTCAGAACTGGAAATAAAGAATTGGAGAGGAAAAGGGGAAATGTGGAGGCCAGATTGTGAGCAGGGGTAGGTCTCAACAGTCCAAACAGGAAATGATGAGAATCGGACCTTGGAGATGAGTATAAGAAGAAAAGGTTTGTTACTCCAAATCCAACTCTCAAAGACAAGAATTACATATTCCTAAGGACTTTTCAGGAAAAGAGGGAAGTGTATTCATGAAGGTAGGAAAATGCCTTATCTCATTAACTTTGAGTGCATTTCTTTTCAAAATAATTCCCACTATAGCTTGTCTGGGTACGTTCAGGTATACATAGGAAGTCATACAGCTCTGCAGACCAGTGACTCACAGCCTCATTCTTTTACCTTGTACCGTAATTCTGGAAAAGACTACTTAATCTGGGGCTTCAAAACCCAGGAAATTTGGTGAGAAAAGTGGAGATGGAACAGGTACAGGTAGAGATGCTACAGCAGAAGCAATGTCCCCCAAAGTGACCTGACATGGTTTTTTGATGACAGTCATCATGAACAGCAGTGTGAACAATAAGAAAAGGACTGTGGCAAATACTATGTCTCAGACCAAGGAAAACTGTCAAATTACAGTTCTTTGATTTATGGTCAGAAAATAAAGACTAGCTGCATAATATCTGTGCTTTCTCATCATAGTCAGGAGAATTACTGATGAGTTAATTTCCTAAATCAGAAGATTGATGAAGTTCTGAGAGAGAAGTGGAGGGAAGTTTGTAAGATACATGTGCCTAGGCAAAGAAAGGTCTGTTGAGAAAAAGGAGATTAAAACACTACAAAAATATTTAAGTTACATGTAAATATTTTTTAAAGCTTGGGAATTATGAAATTTCTGGTAGTGTATTTTATTTCACAGCACTGACTCTGAGAGCAAGGTGGTAGAGATGAATTTCAAATTCAAGGGACTATTTAGAAGATAAATCTCCATGAGAGGAAATCTTGTGAAAATGTGGATGGTTGACTAGAAAAATTTCAAGATTGCAAAAACAGTAGTACAAATAGGAGCCAACAACTTTTGCACATTTACTATGTGCTAGGCACTATAGTAGCATCTGTTAGTTAATTTAATCTGCCCCTATAAGGAGAGTTCCATTAATATTCCCATTTTCCAGATGAGAAAACTGCTGAGCTGAAGGTTGAGTAACTTAAATGAGACCAAAGAGCTTGTCAGGGACAGTGCTGGTGTCCTGGTGCCAAAGTACCTGCTCTGAACAAATGTGGATTATAGTTAGCTTCTATCATGTATTGCAAAACATGACAAATTCAAAAGAAGGAAAAGCTTCTGGGCTTGGGGTTCCAATTCCTATTTGAAGTTGGGAAGCATATCCTGATAATCTGATCAAATTACCACAAACATACAACCATTATCAGATTGTGTTTTCTAAAGAAATCATTGTCATATTGTTCTCCAGTTCAGAATCCCTTAATAGCTATGCCTTCTCTACAGCAGTAGATACACGTGCCTGAACCTGGCTTAGATTCCCTCCACCATCTTGTTACAGTATCTCCAGATTCAATCATCAGTGCATTTTTACATTCTTACCTCTTTCTACACTCTCCCTTCAAAAATCTGTGCTTTAGCCACAGAGAATCACTATTCACCCAAATGTACTTTGTATCTCTGCTTCTTATTCACTGCCACAAATTGGACATAGTCTTCTCACAAGCAGTATATATGAGTTTTTATTTTGCTAAAACATCATAAACTGGTTTGGAACCATGGTGGGCACAAACATCTAATTCATTTTGTCATGCAACTGGTAAGCAGGAAATCCTGCATTCAGATGCAGCTTTTCTAACTCTACAACCACACATTTCCTGTAAGTTAAGTTGTCTTTCTCTGCCTCTCATTGTCTATGCCACTGATTAATTTCAGCTCACCCATGTTGGAGAAGGAAATTTTGACTAAGAAAGATTCTGTTTCATGACTTTTTAAGACAAATCAGTTGAAGTCCCAGATTAAACAAGATAGTGATTGAGAAGATTATTGCAGCCTATGATTTAGCATGTCTAGATTCGTTCCTATGATCTTATCTTCCAAATATGAATTGCTGAATAATCAAAGCCGAAAAGAAATTATCCAAGAATAAAGCAGTAAGAAGAAGCAGGCAAGTATAAGTTTCCTACCTTGTTCTCTATCCATACTTCTTTCTCCCAGTCCAGGCTCTTCTTTCAACTCCACGCGGTAAATGTTTCTAGAAGATCCACCCTGCGCCAAACTCTCCTAGAAACCGAAGCTCTGAAAGTTAACACCCAGAGCGCACTTCCTAGTGAAGTTACCACTAGAGTGAGAATCTCATTGTAAAAAACTTCACACTGCAGAACGACCTGTGAACAATTCTGCAAAATGCTGTCTTAAAGAGGTGACTCCCACTGTCCAACAAGCCTGGGAAATGCTATGTGCTCTTAGCTCTTCCTTGGGTAAATATTAGCTTATTGAATATCTTGCAGTGATAAAAATGTGTTTGCTTTACTTAGCTCTGAATTGACAAAAACTCTATGCCTAAAGACACTTCTGTTTTCCCCTATGTAATATTTAGTAACATTATATGGAATTAGAATTCCTTCAAATACATCTGAGGACACAGTAGCCAAAACTATTTTCACAGCCTCATGATCAATATCTACCTCTTTTGTTCTCCTTCTTCAAACAGTTATTTAACACTATTCTTCAGAGTTCAGATTATAGAATTTTTGCCCCCCACACTCAATTTCAAATCAAGCCCACAAATACAAGAAATCCAGGGTCTACCATTTTATAGAAAATTATAATGGATCATCAGAGCCTTTTAGGCTTTTTTTTCCTGTTAAAAATGTTTCTTCAATTTTATGAACTACTGTTTTCATCACCTTAAACTCAGCTACATGGTATTATCTATCATTCTCACCAAGCCATCAGAGCACAACCTTGATGCTGGTTACTAGTATTACTCTCCTCTATCTTTACCTTAAGAGACTCCCCGTACTCTGCTAGAATCCAAGCCAAGAACTTCTATGAAATCATTCTTGATTTCCACCACCTTAGGTAAGCCTTCCCTCTCCTGTGCATCCATTGTTTATGCCACTGATTCTTCTCACTGTCTATGCCAATGAATAATTTCAGCTCACTCATGTTGGAGAAGAAGGCAATCGTGACTAAGAAAGATTTTCTTTGATGACTTCTTAAGACAAGTCAGTTGAAATTCCAGATTAAGCAAGATAAGTGGTTGAGGATATTATTGCAGCCTATGATTTATCATATCTAGATTCTTTCCTGTGACCCTATCTTCCAAATATAAATTGTTGAATAACCAAAGATGAAAATAAATTATCCAAGAATGAAGTAGTATAAAAAACTAGGCACCCTTCTTGGTCCTGTCTTGAAGAATGCAACATATGCCTCATCATTCACTGATACTCTCATTCTGTTTTCTGCTGGCCCCGTGAAGGGTAAGGTGCATGAGCTGGCAGCATGGTGCCCTGGCTCCACCACCTATCTTGTGTGAAGGTCCCCATCCTGGGGCATCAAGGCCACTTTGCTGACTAACAATCCTTTGAAATTGATCCTGCCTCTGGGGTAATATAGAATATCACCTGCCCTGGGGAGTGTGATTTGTCTTCTTTTCTATTTCCAAATAACAAAAGTGAAAGCCCTCTCATTGTTAAATAAAGATGAGTTATAGTCAATCTAAAAACGAGATATAATAAGATCGGAGTGTAATCAATATTAGCTCTGATGATGTCAAGTTCCTGATTGACTAATCAGGTCTGTTGGTCTCTCAGGAAGCTTCTTTTCTGTCATTGCTGTGTAATGGCCCTCCTGTTCAGCCTCTGTTCAGAAAACAGCCAGAAAATACATCCAAGTTCAGGCACCTGCCAGCAAGACTATAGGTTAAGGATGACTGTGCCTAGCGGCAGGACCAAGTGTCAAGGAGTGGTCATCTTTGTGAGGTGAAAGTGCTTTCTGTCACTCAGCTATCAGATATTTCATTCTGATAAAGTGGACACATCTGAAAATATTTAGTTAATAAAAAGTGTAAAGTAAAGTTCATTGAGTACTTAATTATATCAGTGCCGGAACAAGTGGCAGAAGAAGAAAGAATTGAGCTCAAAGAAGTTACCTAATTTTCCCAGGATCACAGAACTAGCCACTGGCAAAGTGGAGCATGGGGTCCAGATGTGTGGCTCCGAAGTCTGTACCCATAGCAATAGTCACCTCCAAGACCAAGTTCAGGTGAGAAGAATAGGGTGCTGCAAAATGGGCTGTTCGACTGAAAATCCAGGGAGGCTTTTTGGAGTAAATAAAATCAAATATTTTCTTGAAAATTGGCTAAATGCAACTTCCCTGAGTGATTTAGTTAGACACATGATTTTGCTTGAGTTGCTGTACATTCTACTACCAAAGGGAAAAAATCTGGGTGTGAAATGCCAGTGCCTGTTTCAATGTATATTCTCCATATGTTCAGTAAAGCATATTGACTTCCAAGTAATAGTGTACTTTTGACTTGATATATATTGACTCATGCCTACTAGGGACTTATTGATTGTTTTCAGTAAATACTCTGTGAAAGGTTTTCTCACTTAGCTAAAAAGATAGCTTAGCCTTCAGCAAGATTTTTTGTTTTCCTTTTCAAGTAGAAAAAAATTCGGTTCTGTTGCCCATTCTCAAAATTGATCTGAAACCATTCATTTTAAGTGTTTATAATCTAAAGACCTAGGGGGAAAACGTTATTAAAAAAAACAATATTGTCGATTTAGAAATAAATATATTTGTTTGTACCACATTAATATAATTACAAAACTATGCCTAATATTATCACAAATATGTAAAATTAGTAAATAAAAATAATTGTTAAAAGATTATTCTCTGATTAGTTTCCAAATTAATACCAAAAAAAATCCTTGCTTGGTCCCAAGGATGTAGTTTCATTAAAAGCGCTGATCTGTTTTGTTTCTCCTTATACACCATGAACCAACTTCAAAACTTTCACTCATACAGTATCACTTGCTATACCACTGTATTTTCCAAAAAGAAATAAGACTTTTCCTTCACACATTTATAAGAATTACAATTACTCTGTTTCTGACATTGAATGGACCAAAACACATTCTCATATTGAAATAAGCATGTTGGGGTATTGGCCAGTGTCTGTGACAGAAAATTGTTTTCCCATATGGCAGCTTAATTTGAATTCACATCCCAGGAAAATTGCAACTACCCAGTCAAGCTAATTTTGTCATTCTTTCCAAATAGTTAAAATTATGTTAATTTACTAATTTTAAGTATATTCTCTACAATATGTTAATAGTAGCTATCCACAGATACTGGGATGATGGATAAAATATTTTTTTCTTTCTGATATTGTTCTGAGCTTTCAATTTTCCTTATCAGTTGACTTAAGTAAGATCACTTTAAAATAAAGATAAGTTTAAAAAAAACTAGGACTTTACATTTTAATTAGGGGATATCTAAGAGATTCTTCAATATGGTTTATTAATGTATATATCATTGCACTGTATATCACATTTGTATACCATTGCATTAGAAACACATATTTTACATATATTCTATGACTGCTTTAGAGATAGAGTGCAGTCTGTATAGTTAGTTACAGCTTCTGATGAGCAGGAATCTAGAATTAGCATCCCTATTACTATCAAAAAGGGATTTTGTAGGAGTTATTTGCAGACTTTTCTATTCCCCATTCCCTGTACTCCCTTCCTTGTCTTTCTGCTCTTTTGTTCTCTATTACAGAAACTGCGTTTCCCAGGATCCTTTGCCAACTGGCTTGCCATGAGATTCAGTCAATGTTAGGTACTCACAGGTAATCTGAAGTCTGGAGAAGGGCCACCACAGGAGCATCACCATAGGACCTATTTTCTGCATTAAATTTATTCTGTTCCAAGTATTTAGACTGGTTTCTCTTTTCTGATGAGACCCAGACACATGCAGTGGTCATTTTTGTCATATTCCATGGCCTCCATAGAGATTGTATCATCATCACTTTCTTCTAAATTTGTGAAGCAAGGACATATTCCAAATGTGCATTGATTGTTTTAAGTCTACCACTTACTGAGCATCCACGCTGCACCACGTATTGTAATGGATGCCATCTAGCCTATTTCCCTTCAGCCTCACTGCAAGACACAGTTGTTCTCATTCTCTTTCTTCCAGACACATTGGTTTTCTTTCAGGTCACCAAAATAAAATGTTTGTTTCTACTCAAAGCCTTTGCACATGCTATTCCCTGTGTGGGATGGAGGAATGGTTCCCAGTCCCAGATATGATCCTCACTTATTCTTTATGTGTCAAGTTAAAATATTACATCTCTAGGAAGGTATACCTGATGCTTGACTGTTACTGTTTTCCTGCTGTACACTGTCATTTCACCATGTACTTGCACCCTTGTAGTAGATTCAAAATTAATAATTTATTGTATAGTTTTCTTGTCTTTTTTTTTTTTTGAGATGGAGTCTTGCTCTGTCACCCAGGCTGGAGTGCAGTGCCACAATCTCGGCTCACTGCAACCTCCAACTTCCTGGTTCAGGCGATTTTTCTCCCTCAGACTCCTGAGTAGCTGGGATTCCAGGCACCTGCCACCACACCCAGCTAATATTTGTATTTTGTATTTTTAGTAGGGGTTTCACCATGTTGTCCAGGATGGTGTCCATCTCCTGATCTCATGATCTGCCTGCCTCGGCCTCCCAAAGTGGTGGGATTATAGACATGAGCCACTGCACCTGGCCCATAGTTTGTTTTAATGTCCCATTACATATATTAAAATGTAATGGGACATTACATATATTAAAATGTAATGGGACATTAAATGGCTGGGTGAAGTGGCTTATGCCTGTAATCCCAACACTTTGGGAGGCTGAGGCGGGTGGATCACTGGAGGTCAGGAGTTTAAGACCAGACTGGCCAGCATGGCGAAACCCTGTCTCTACTAAAAATACAAAATTATCTGGTCATGGTGGCATGCTTCTGTAGTCCCAGCTCCTCGGGAGGCTGAGGGTTCAGGCGGGAGAATCGCTTGAACCCAGGAGGTAGAGGTTGCAGTGAGTCAAGATCACGCCATTGCACTCTAGCCTGGGTAACAAGAGCAAAACTCTGTCTCAAAAAAAAAAAAGAAAAAAATACACACACACACACACATACACACACATAAGTATGTATTTATATTCATATATGTGTATATATGCATATATATGAATAAATTCATGTATGTATGTATTGGTATGCATATACCTATACATATATGTATATATTTACATATATGTGTATACATACATACATATGCATATATACATATATACATAAATATATACCTATATGTATATGTATGTGTGTGTATTCATATGTGTATGTATGTATGTATATAGAACTGTGGTCAGACCATCACCACTTATCTCAAAGGAGTCAACAGAGTGTGTGGTGTTGGATGCAGAATATATATATATATATATGTATATATATATATATGTATATATACGTATATATACGTATATATATGTATATATATGTGTATATATGTGTATATATATGTATGTATATGTGTATATATGTATATGAAGGCTAGAGCCAAATCCACTTAATTCACCTCTGTGTCCCCAGTAGCTGTGTCTATTCTTACATACACACATTTGTGCTTGATATTTGGTGAATAAATTATTCCCTAGTCTTCTCGGCATCCTTTTAAGATGGAAATTATCTTCTTTATTTTATATAACTGTGTTCATATCTTTCCACAGTATACTGAATAAGCTGTTACATCACATTGGCCATTTTAAATGCTGAAAGATAAAGCAGCGATCAAGACAGACAAAAGTCTTTTCTTCACACAATCAACATCCTAGTTAGGAGACGTGCAATAAACAAGTGAATGCGTAACATGCCAGATGATACGTGATATTGAAAACAAATTGGGGAAGGAGAATAGAGTTTGCAATATGAAGACTAAGTGTTCTGAGAAGGTTGCGAAAACCTCCTCGATACTGTGACTTTGAGCTGAGAACTGAAGAAGCTGAGACAGTAAACCAAGTGGATAGAAGAGAGAAAATAATTTCAGAAACGGGAAACTGCATCGGTTTTAGAGATAGCGAAACTAAAATTCTGAGAGGTGAGGCTAACTTCCTGATAGCATACGAAGTCTCCATCTGCAACCAAGTCCACGTGACCCTAGGCCCGCACACTAGTCAATGTGCTATCAACATGTTCAAATCCTAGTATGTAGGATGTGAAACGATTGCAAAAATTTCACCATAACCCGCATCAAGTTGAAACATTCTTGTATGATCAATATATACCTACTCGCCATGCTAACCATATTTTACTAGGGAAACAGGAGGTGGACACAATATTAAGAATAGAATTCAGCTTCTAATTTTAGGCCAGTTCAGCTAAAAATGTTATTTTGTAGGTGTTTGTTAGCAGTGGGTTAGGACACCATAACTGGTAAAGCAAAGCTCTGGGCAGCATACTTCAGAGAGCCACAGAATGTTGTACTGTTTCAGGCTGTGACCAGAGCCTCACCATTTATCTCAAAGGAGCCAACAGAGTGTGTGGTGTTGGATGCGTGAACATCTACAATGATGTGAAAACAACTTAAAACATATGTCACCTTCATGCACACAGCCATTATCAGGACATCAAAATGATCCCTTTGAAGCCTTGACTAGTGAAAAGGTGATGTTTAGTTCTGTCTTTTAAGTTAGCTGTGGCATTCCTCAAAATTATTTTTATGTGTTAAGAAACACTAATGAAGACAGATGAATACAGCGGCCTGTGTTGGAACTCACGATGACAGTGCATGTGAGATTGTCCTGTTGTAGAGTTCCTTTGGTCAGAGATGATTTACCATTGCCATGGTTACTACCTCCGTGCATATCCTTTCCTCTGCTGTCCTTGAGCCTCGAGATTAAAAGAAAACATTCAACTTATTTTTAGTGATGAAGTTGCAGACAGGGTAGTAATTTGGAGTTTTCTGAGCTCAGGTTTTTAATTCTAAGTCCAGCAGGGACTAATTATCAATGATTTATCCTTCTGGATACCACCAGTAAAATACAGGAGCTTGTATTACTAAACTTCAAAGCTTAATATAAAATTATCCATAGTCCACACTAGGTATACTAATATTATCTGACATGTATTAGATCTGAGGAAAAGGGTGATATGCTGTGTATGCTTTCTGATTATAAGTGACATTATTTAGGAGAAGCAGCTTGGTAGAGGACAAAATCACAGGAAACTGGAACCAAGAAAGCTGAATTAAGTCTTTGCTATTCCAATGACTAATACTGTGCCTAGGACCACATAATGTAACCTGTGGAGCTTACTTATTTATTTATTTTTGATCAGAAGTTAGGAAGTTGAAGCAGAAGACTCCAAGTTCCATATTTGAAGAAAAATTTCCATGGTTCTCTAACTGATACACTCAAGGTATTTGAATATGGTGGCATCCAGCATTTACAGGAAAATGCAATCTGAAGGACCTGAGAAGATGCTTTTAACGGAAGTGGAATAAACTTCCATTAAAAAGACACATTACATCTGGGAAAGGGCATCCATTTTCAATTCCAAATAGTTAAATAGCATTTGACTTCACTGTAATACTATCCAGGCTAACCAGAAAGGTTACTGATACTTCCTGAGGTAGCCCAGAATGCTGTAGTATTTTTCTCTCTAATTTTGATAAAGTATGAAGTAAAAATTATATAAAATACTAAGATCAATAAAATAAGAGCAAGATATTTTCAAAACAATAATTAAAAATCTAATGGAAGGGCTGGGTGCTGTGTTTTGTGCCTGTAATTCCAACAGTTTAGGAGATCAAGGCAGGAGGATCGCTTAAAGCCAGGAGATCCAGACTAGCCTGGTCAAGAAAGCAAGACTCCTCTCCATTTCTCCAAAATAAAAGTAGAAAAGTTTAGCAGGTTGTGGTGGCATAAGCCTGTGGTCCCAGCTACTTGGTAGGCAGAAGTGGGAGGATTGCTTTAACCTAGGAACTCAAGGCTGCAGTAAGCCATGATCGTGCTACTGTACTCCAGCTTGGGTGATAAAGCAAAATCCTGTCTCAAAAATAAATAAATAAATAAATAAATAATAAATGAAGGAGCTTTGTCTTCTCAGTTTTCACAAACAATTTCTATCTAACTTTTATAACCCTGTCTGTATTAATAAGGCTGGAAACATCAGGTGCATTTATGACTACTTGCTTGAGGGTAAATAGCATTTTACCTGTTCTGTTTCTCTGCATTGTTGTTACACAGGTCATTTGTCAGACCTACAGATAGTTTTGTATTTTTCAATGATTCTCTCTTCTTCCAAGCATTTTATTGCCTTCCCTATGATTACCTGCCCCCTCCCCATAATTTTATCTTTCAATGAAAAGTGGAGAAGACACTGTACAACATTATGTTGCTTCTTCAAGAATCTCATAAACTAGAAACTGTAGAAATTGGGACTGTCCCTTTAGAATTTCTCTCCTTTTACTTGGAAGATTGTACATTTCTTGATTTGTAAATTTAAATATACAGGGAAATTCAAACCTTTATATTTATCATTTTTCACTTTTGAACAATAGCTTAGCTTATGTTCTGGAAAATGAGTGTTCATTCATGTGTGCCTTTCTTTTCTTCTCAGTAGATTTGATAATGGTGACTTAAAGTGACAAGGAAACTTTAATGTGATTTATGACATATGACTGACAAAGTGTTGATATGCCTAGTATACAAAAATAATCTAAAAAGAGAGAAGAACATGGTAAAAAATATACCCGTTTCTCTATAGAAAATGGATTAGAGATATGAACATGTATTTTGTAGACAAAGAAAGGCCAATTTCCTTTAATCATATAAAAACATTCTCAAACTGGGAAATAATGAGATAAAGGAAAACTTGAAATGCAGTGATATATCATTCTTTTTCTAACACATTGACAAAATCCAAAAGCTGACAATATGCATTGTTGTGGCGACTACGGGGAAATAGTTTCTGTGGAACTACAAAATGATATAATACCTAGGGACTGGAATATTGCGATGTGTATCAGACTGACATGACCATTTATCCTTTAATTCAAGCAATTCACATTCTACGAATCTATTGCGAGGCATATGCAAAAGGATGTGTGCGCACATAACTTACTTGAAAAGCAAACGATTGAAACAACCCAAATGTCCACTATTAGGAGACTGAATGAATGCTGATGGATCTGTCTACAAAAAGGAGAATAGATAGCTATAAAAAGGAATGAGGAATGCTTCTATATGCTATTGTGAGTAAGGTCCTGAATATAATGTAAGGGGAAAGAAAGCAAAGTGGAGAAAAATGTACTCTTTACTATAATAAATACAATAGTTAACTAATGTTTAAGTGAGTTACGTACACATGACATACAAGCACACACACAACACATGCCTACATTTATAAGAAAAATAATGAAAGCATAAACCATAAAATTAAACAGAAGGCTACCTCATCGGCAAGATGGTAAAAGGGTAGAGGAGACAGGAATGGAAGCTAGACTGTCCTCAATATATAACGTTTTATAGATTTGATTTTGTAAGCACATCAATATTTTAGATAATTATAAAATAAAATAACATCCCAATGGTTTAGAAGATGAAGACAAAGACACATGTGTATCAAGTTGATGATATTATTAAATGAAGAAGAAACATTTCAACCAGTAATATTCTCATCTTATTCGTAGATTATACCAAATAGAAAAAGAGAACTGGAAAACAAAATAAAACACAACTCTAACTATTTCATTTACTGAGTCATAATGTTGAAGGTGATGCTGGCATTATTATCCTGAGGCCATTGAGTATGTAATATGGGATAAAGCAATGAGTAAATTTCTTGGTTGATACCAAGGATCAGGATAAAAGAAAAATAGATGAGGTCACCCAAGCTACGTAAGGACCATATAGTCCTGAATTTGAATTGGAAGTACCAATATGAGCTTGTGATCATTTTACCTCTAAAAACAAACACATATTTTCTGGCTATTGCACAAAAAAAATTATGAAGAAATACCAAGCCAGAGAAAATGAACAACTCTGGCACATAATATGTGCTCTTAAATGTCATTTTCTACTAAAAGGAACCAAAAACTCCTGCACAAATGGCTGAGTTGAAAAAGTAAAAGATGATTTCAGAAGCTCTAGTTTGACTAGATGACAAGAAAGGTATCATAGACTAATAACATTTTATTAATGTATCTCAATTATCAATTTTAAAATGAATGCCACTGACTGTATATGGCACAACTTGAGCATCAATGATGATAAATATTAGAGATAATTGATGCATATTCAATGTAATTAAATCCAGGATTTCATTCAGAGGATATCAGGGAAACACATTGTAAGTTTAAAAAGTTGGTATATAAAGAAATATAAAACCTTATTCTTCCTTTCCTGCATGTACTATACTTCAAGATATCCAAATAATGGATAGAATTTTTCCTATTAAAGTGTTTAAACTAATAAGAAAAGAGTGACAAAACTTAGGAGTCATTTTTAACTCCTAAAAAATTAACGAATCTTGATTAGTGATCATTAATAGCTGCCAACATCAATTCCAAGAAAGTCAGCTAGACATTGTGTGTTTCTGATGAAAATATACAACCCACCTATGAAGCATTCTTACCAAAAGCTCCAGAAGATCTACAAAATGTAAAAACCAATTTACAGAAATGCTAGAAACAGAACGTGTCAAATGAGACCAGGAAGAAGACTCGAAATTCTGCAAGATAAATATTGGTTTCTTTAACAAACAGTTGCAAGGAAAATATAAAAAGAGCTCGACAATAGATCAATAATTCAAATGGAACTTAAGAGACACATCAGCCAATGGCTATGTGTTTGAAACCCAAATTTAAATAAGCAAACTTAAAAATATATGTATATAGTAAAATTTAAATACTATCTAAATCCCTGCTGATATTAAAAATATATTGCTAATTTATTTATAGATTTGATAATAATATGGATATTTTAAAAGAAAAATCTTTCTTAGCTTCTAGTAATTCATGCTGATACGTTTACAGATAAAATGATGTGATCTGAGGTTTTCTTCCGAATAACCAAAATTGCAAGAAATTGTTGATAGTATGAATAAAACAAGACTGGTGATACTTGAAATTTTGGATGTTATCAATAAGTATCTAGGGGTTTATATTATTTATGCTATTTTTTGCTTGAAATAGTGCACAATAAAAAGCACAAGAAAAGTACTCTGCACCACTGCTTACCACGTTGAACTATCTCAAATATGAATGAAATAATTAGCTAATGAGGTCGTGGTATGAAGAAAATCCAAAAAAATGATTCCCAGAATAAAAGTATTTCCTTTCCAGCTTGCCACATATGATCCACATTTTTTCTTATATGATTATGGCTTTTGTCTCTTGGAGCCTATTGTTACAGTATAAATTCTATCCCAAGAGAATCAAAAGAGCTAATAACCACAACTTTGTGAGAATTATACCACCACAGAGCTTGCCTATAGTGATAGCTAAGAAAGGATGCTATGAATGGATTTAAATTTTTTCTTGTAACATTTCACTTCCAGGAGATAGATGCTATTCTAATAAGTTTAAGTTGGAAGGGGTTTAAAATGGAGTATAACATTGCCTACAGAAGGTTAGGAAAGTTTAAGAAAAGTATTGTAAATCTAATTTCTAAGTATTACTTCCAAAACCACACAATAAACCTGGGCTGCCAAGGTGACGACTGCTTATTCCATGATGAGAAAAGCTTATCCAGTCTGGATATCACTACATTTGGGATACTCTAATGCCCCAGTCAGGAAGCCAGTTTCAGGACTCTGAACCACACCTGTTATGAAATGTGTCAGAAAATAATAATAAATAACTTCAAGTGTATCCGACAGGCCTAATTTAAATCAAATTTGGATTTCTAGCTAAAAAGTTCTGTCAAATATAGTTTTGGCTCTCTAGCGATCTTATTCCTAGAAGTCACATTTGATAGAAGAGAGGACTGAAGTGAGTCACCAGTCAACCACATTCATCAGAAGGACAGTAGGTTTTCGGCACACATTTCATAATCATCAATAGCTGCACCCTCTCTTTCTCTCTCTACCTCTTTCCAGCCTCAACCTGATTCATATCTCACCTCGTGGCACTAGCAGTAAATAAGATTTATCTTATTCCAACTACTTGTACAAAATGTGCAGAAAGAAAGTATTTATTTTTACTTAGTTGAGGAGTTAATCATCAGCACCAGAATCAACAGATTATTTTCCCGGCCTCCCACGTGGCGTGCATGACCACGTCTTTCCGCACAGGCCACCAGCCCCATCCTCCACTTCTGCCAGCTCCTTGGGCTTCCTTTGCTTTCATCCTTAAGGTTGTGTGGAGAATAATGTGGCAAAGTAGTACAACCTTTTGAGCCAGATGTGAATTTTTACATTTCTCATTCTGCATTCGTGCTATTGAGGTTCATTTACTTGTTTCTCGTAGGTGTCTGCCATTCTCCAGTTCAGATTCTGTACTGACCCCCTTTTCACATCCTCATGGTTAATCCAGAATCTGCTGTGCATTCAGTAGCTACAGAAGGACAGAGTGAAGGGCCAGCACAGTGAGGTTGCCTGAAGAGAACATGAGGTTCCAGGAAGCCCATATAGACTTATAAGACTGGGGTCTCAGGCAAGGAGGAAGGCCATAAAAAAGAAAGGCTGGGCAGCAGTAGAAACCACAATCCAAAAATGGTGCTCAGAAGTGACTCTATTTTGCTGCAGAAAAGCTTTATCTAAATAGAAAATGATACCAGGTACTTGTTCTTTGCAAATAACAATGATAATAGAACAACAGAATATATATCAGGATAGTAATAAGACCTTGTTTGAAAGAACGTACCAGTGCTAGCAGTAGATAATGGCTTCTAATTATGACATTAATTAAAACTCATAATACTTACCTAATTAGAAAATGTAAAAGTACTATTAGAAATTTCTTTTTAAAATTAGCTGCAGCAGATGATTAGCAGGTGTTCTTAATGTAATTCTTATAATTAAATAGAATACCCCATGCATAAAAATTAGACCTATAAATAAAAACATTGCAATCAATCATTATTAGGTGTTTGGAGAAGATGTTAGAGGATGGCTATGGAGGTGCTGGCCTCACCACCCTGGTACCTTGCCAACTGTATAATTGCTTGCTTCTGACTCCCAAATTCTAGTATAGCTTAAATTGAACAAGCTCCATTCTTCAACCTTCTTCCTGAACTTTCTAGGAGTCCCTATGCCCTTTGGATCTCTCAGATCTCAGATTCTAAAAGGAATAACTGAAGGGGCTGATTTAAATTGGGGCAGAAAGAATATAGGTTAAAGACAGGAAATATTACAGTGGGCATTGAAGAAGTTAGCAAGATCCTTTAAGGCTACCCTAGAGGAAAAGCTATGTTCTCATTTGCTGGAGATAGTGCAGGGTCAATGCAATCTTCAATAGCTTCCTAGATCTATCTCTTCTGATTTCTACATGCTATATTTATTGTATTATATCATGTTGTAAAATTGTTATTTTTTTTCCATTCTTCTGGTCAAATTAAAGCTTTCTAAGAGTAGGCATTGATCTATCTATTGACTGATATATTCACAGCACCTGAATGAGATTGAGAACAATACATGGTTCTCACTAAATTAGATACTCACTAAATAATGTGTTAATGAAAGAATGAATGAATGCTACTCTGAGTTTGTGTGTAAGATGTGTATGCATGTGTGCAGGTGCATTGCCTCTGGCATTATAAATGTTTGGGGAAAGTACTGTGTGTGTAACTTTTCATAGAATCAGAACTCGTAGCATGCTGGTCAATAGTAACACATTCATATCAAGATATCAAGTCTGGATTAAAACTCTGTATCACAGAGATGTGAAGTTTTATATTAGCCTGAGGCTGATGATGAGATAACTGGGTTTAGCCATTCAATCTCTATTCTACTAGTCTCACAAACAACCTCATACCTGAACACCGCTAGCCCACAGTGCATGCATGGAATAAAAATGCACAAAGGCCAAATTTGACTCCATGTACTAGAGACCGTAGATAAGGATGAGGCATCAAGGAAATAGCACCACTAGTGCAAAAATGCACGGACGTAAATGCCATGCAGCCTACATTGTCACGGCTGTCTGAGAACTGGGATGGCAGGGTCTAGAAGAAAGCTCTAAGGAATGGCTGGAAAAGATGGAAGGATCTAGGAGGGACAGACCCTTGGATGTCAGGCTAACAGACTTTATTTTACAAGGCCTCAAAACCAAACATTGATGGATGTTAATTGAAACATTGACTTGTGAAATCCATTGGAAGAATGGATTCTAGAGGCTAGAGATGAGAGAGGAACATGGCTGGCACTTGAATAGTTTACCTTAATTCCATTTCTGAATGTCTAATACTGTCTCAAGTGTCTAATTATATCAAAAGTGCTGCCTCTCTTGTCCTTTCCACATTCTTCTTTGAGGTTTCTATATTTCCAGCAGAAGTTCTAAGCCCATTAAGGCTTTGTTGAAAAATAAAAAATATGAACTGAAAATGGAGTAGAGAACCTAAATTTATCAAAATCAGTAGTTTTCCTGATGGTTGCTGTAAAGGGATGGCCTCTTTTCCTGAGCCTTGGTGTGTGTTGAATAAAAGCACTGATGTCTTCACAGGAGAAAAAATATAAAAATGTTACCTAAAGTTGTTGGGCAGCTATAAAGAAAATAAATGACTCTATTACTTTGAAATGTAAGCAAACATCAACTCTAAAGCCCTGGGCAACACATGAAGCTGTCCTCTATTAATAAAAGGGAGTTTGATGACATCTCCTCATACAGCACATAAAGGAACAACTGCATCATTGTCTGGGAAAGAGTGGATGCTTGGCGTTGAAGTGGGATTACTGGGGTGTGGTGGTGGAGTCCCTCCTCTTCCTTCTCGTCACCGTTTGCCTTCCCCTATGTCCACAGCACACGGGGATCCAGGGGGAATGCAGCATCCACCCTTGGCTGGTTGGAAAACTTTTATCCAAAACAGACCACAGTATTCCAAGAGCATCAAAGTCAAATGTCTTTCAGTACCTCTACAGCATCATTTGGGAACTCCCTTTACTCTCTACAGGGGTTCATGATTGTTTGCTATTCAACCCCAGGGATAAAGATCTCAGATGCTACCATGTTGAAAGACGTAGATCTAGTTTTGGCTGCTTGCGGTGGAATGAAGTGGGGAAGCTATTTTCAGGTGGAAGAAGAGACAGTTTAGAGCTATCACCTGTTTTCTCCCCTCCAATATATGATCAGCTGGTTAGAAGACCCTGGGTCGTCCTGTCCTTGGCTACTGGAGTAGGTTCAGAAGAAAGAAAGCCTGGAGTGGGCAGGAAGGAGGCACTGTTCTACAGTACAGAGAGGGGTCAGTGTTTCCTGTGTGCTGGGATAGCTGCCTTATTCTGCCATTTGAATGGATGACAATCATTCTGCCATCAATAGATTGACCTTGAAGAAGAGAAGTAGAGAGAAAATTTATTCTAGGTAGCAAAAAATTAAATCTTTTTCTTGAATTAGCCTATGATTATAATTTATATTAACTTCTCTGACCTTGGGTAACCTTTTATATAACCTCTCAAAATTTCAAGTGCAAAATAAGAAAAAGAAGAAGAAGAAAAGTAATGAATTTACAAAGGTTTGGGGGCATAAAATGGTACAATTGCCTGACATATGCAATGACTGATTAAATGCTGATTGCACGTAATGGGTATTTTACCACTACTGTTATGTTCATTGTTACTATTATTATCGAGAATATAAAATGGGTCAATAGAGTTTTCATGAGAGCAGAAATAATCAGAAAGAAGACTTCAAGGATTGTGTGTTACAATCACCAAGGGAACCTTAGCCAGGACAGTCTGTTATCAAAGCATACACACACAATCTCCCACATGTATCAGTGGGAACTGCGTCCATAACAAGTGGAGGTTTCAGGGATTTGCAGTTGGGTTCCTAGCTACGCTCTATTCCAAAGTCCACCAGGCATTCATCACAGAACTGTGGTGCGGAGCAGGACCTCTGGTAACTCATCAAAAGGAGCAGTGGATTGTGGCAGTATCACAGCGGCATCTTGGGCTGGGTCTGGTCCGTTCACAAAACATCACCACCACTCCATGGACCAGGTTTACTTAGGGCGAGTTCAGCTTAACTGACAACCATTCCCTGTGATGTCTTCTCATTTCCATTTCTCATAGTTGTGTTTATTCTCTTGAGTATTGAAGCTGCCCAGGTTGTTAGGTGTCCATATGATGCGCTAAATTAATTTATGCCAATAGGGCGTAGTCAAATAACACCTTATTATAATGCACTGGGTTTCCTTAAAGTAAAACCACTTGGTGGAGAATGTAAAAGCCTAATTGGTGGTGAGCAGTGTGTTCTTAAAAGATTGATGAATTGCTATTGTTGAGGCAGTCAGACCCTGCAATGCCTGGCTTCTTCATCTACAGAAACATCAAGGTAGTACCCAAATAGCCCCAAGCCTGAGAGGTCCTGGTAACTGTCTCTTCTTCCCTGCCGGAACAGTGGCTGAGACTGTCTGGTGTAAGCCCCATTTGCCTTTGCTCTTCCACTCGGTGGGTCCACTGGCTGTAGGAAGAATCTCACTCACTCCTTCTTCTCCCCCTGCAGCTAGCACAAGGAGTCTGCTTCCTAGGGCAGTGGGCAACTGTAGCCCTTACTCTCTGACCTCTCTCACCTTTCTTTTCTTCTAAGTTTTGGAATGACAGACAGCATTAATGATTGCTTTTTGTTTTACTTGTACATTGGGAATATAGTGTCAGTGGAAATACTTAGTTGTAGCAAAAAGGAGCTAATTTTAATTTAACACTTGGAGCTATGAAGTTAGACAACACAAGAAGGAAATGTATCTAGGAACCCTGATGGGGACAGGACAGTGGAGTCCTTCTAATTACCAAGTCCAGACTACTGGTATTAAGGTGTGGGTGTGGACAGAGAAGGTTGAGGAGGCAAGTACTGCCTGTAACCAGCAGGCTGAGGCCTTGGCTCCACCTCACATGTCTTCAGAGTTTAGGAACTATTATCAAGATTGTTCTTAGCGTCTTCATCTGCTGTCTGTCCTCAAGAGCATGACAGGGGAGAAGGGAGATTAGTAGGGTAGAATCCAGGCCTTCTTGCCTTCCTCTCTTTGATATCAAAGATACCATCAAAACCTAACCACTAGTTTTAACATCTGCTGTTATGGATCACTTGTCCCATGTATGTACAGAACCAATCCTTCTCCTGAGGCTCTTTGCATGGAACAGGACAGGCCCTTCCCACAGGAGTCCAAGCTGACACGGTTATTAAAATTGAGAGACTGGGAAGGGCACAGTAAATCCCATTGGAGGGACAAATTCAGTCTGCAAGAAGCCAAGGTTATCTATGGAGGAGTAGGAGAGGAGAAAAAGGAAGAAAACCCAGTGCTTACTAAGCATCAGGCATCAGTTACTTTAAAACACAATATTTTATTCTGATGGCAAACCTAGAGAGTAGAAATTTTCTTTAAAGCAAAATACATTGTATTTAATTGTAGATTTGTCAGCATTTGTAAGAAATAATACAAACAGACCATATGTCTCCACTAGCCAATACCCCCAATAGTAATAATTTGCAAACGTATACTACTACTGTCATAAACCAGGATGTGAACATGGATACAGTCAAAATACAGAGGAAATCCACCATCACACATTCCCTCAAGGTGTGCTTTTACATTCCCTTGAGGGAATGTGTGATGGTGAATTTTCTCTGTATTTTGATGCACCTCCCTCACAACCCGCCCTCTCCTTAACCCTTGGCAGCAAATAATCTGTTCTCCATTTTCACAATTTCGTCATTTTCCTTCTGTATAACATTTTAAGAATGTTATCTAAATTGAGTTAGACAGTTTGTAATGTTTGGAGGATTAACTTTTTTTTATTTAGTATAATTCTCAAGTTGTTGGCTATCAATGGTTCATTCCTTTTTATTTCTGCATAGTATACCACACTATGGATATATCATAATTTATTTAACCATTCACTTGTTAAAAGAATATCTAGATTATTTCCAATTTTAGAGGCTTACAATAAATAGAGCTACTGTGAATATTTGTGTACAAGTTTTTTTTGTGTATGATCATAATTACCCACCCCCCATACTAGGATAAACACCCGAGTACAATTCCTGGGTCATATGATATGTAGTTAGCTGCATAGTTTCTTTTATAAATGCCAAGCTGTTTTCTAAAGTGGCTGTACCATTTTACATTACCACAAAAAATGTACAAGTTAATCCATTTCTCTGAATACACACCAGCATTGGTATTGTCTCTCTTTCTATAAATTAAATAAAGACATAGGGTGGACATAAATAAAGATGTACATATATATACATACGTACATCAGGCATCAGTTACTTTAACATATATATATGTACGTATATATAACTATATATACATACATCTTTATGTCCACCATATGTCTTTATTTAATTTTTATTTCATTTATTCTTATAAATAGATCACTGTGGTTTAAATCACATTTCTCTAATTGCTAATGATGTTGAACATATTTCGTGTGCTTTTCTGAGATCCATGATTCTCTTTGCTGAATATTTTGCCCGTTTTCTAAGTGGATGTTTTTTACTGTTGCGTTTTAAGAGATTTATAAATTCTAGATACTGGTTTTTGGTTAGATGTGTAATTTGCAAATATTTTTGCCAAGTTTGTAGCTTTTCATCCTCTTAGAGTATTTCACATAGCAAAACTTTGATAACATTTAATTTTGATAAAACCCAAAGAATCAACTTTCTTCCCATTTTTGTTGTCGAGCCTAGCAAGTATTTGCCTTGCTCAGATTCCCGAAGATTTTATTTTTCTCTAAAGGTCATATAGTTTCATATTCAACAGTTAAGTTCATGATCCATTTCTTGTTAGTTTTTGCACAAGGTATGATGTTTACGCAGAGGTTCATTTTCTTGGTCTACAGAATTGCTTCAGCACCACTTGCTGAAAAGGCTGCACTTCCTTTATTAAATTGCTTTTGTACTTTTGACTAAAATCACCTGTGTAAATTTGAAAAGGTTTATTTCTGGGTCCTCGTCCTGTTCAGCTGTTCTATATGTACATCCTTTTGCCAATAGCACACATTTTTATTACTCTAGCCATGCCATAAATATTCTTCCCATTGCATTTTCCATTTTCAAAATTATTCTAGCTAATTTAGTTCCTTTGTCTTTATATATAAATTTTAAAATAAGTTGGTCTATATCTGCAAAATATCTTGTTGCAATTTTGATAGAATTGTATTAAACCTGTGCCAGTTTTAAGAGAATTGGCATCCATCTTTGCTTTGTTATGTTGTCCAATTCTGAACAAAAAATGATTTCTCCATTTATTTAGGTCTTTGGTCTATTTCATCACTGTGTTGCAGTTTTTAGGATGCATGTGTTTTACATGTTTTATTACATTTATATCTAAGTGTTTAATTTTTTTATCAATTTTAACTTTGTTTTATTTTTATTTTTATTTTTTGACACGGAGTTTCTGTCGTTACCCAGGCTGGAGTGCAATGGCGTGATCTCAGCTCACCGCAACCTCCGCCTCCTGGGTTCAAGCAATTCTCCTGCTTCAGCCTCCCGAGTAGCTGGGACTACAGGCGTGCGTCACCATGCCCAGCTAATTTTTGTATTTTTGGTAGAGATGGGTTTCACCATGTGGACCAGGATGGTCTCGATCTCTTGACCTCGTGATCCACCGTGCCCGGCAACTTTGTTTTATTTTTAAATGTCCACATTTATGTGTTATTTTGTATGTTATATATAATAACAATTGATTTTGTATGTTTATCTTGCATCCTGATGCCCTACTGTAATTACTTTTTCATCTGAGGATATGTTTTTCCTTTGGGAATTTTCTATGTGTCAACTGCAATTAAGAAGAGTTACACATCTTCTTTCTCTACCTTTATGCCTTTTCATTTCTTTTAACTTTTTGTACTAGTTACATCTTCTAGTACTATGTTAAGAGTAGTGACAGCAGACATCCTTTCATTGTTTCCAAAATTATGAGAAAAGTATTTCATCTTAAACCATTAAGTATAAGATTAGCTGTAGAGTTTTTTTGTTGTTGTTGTTTGTTTTGTTTTTGTAGATACAATTCATCAAGCTGAGAGACTTCTACTCTATTGCCACTTTTCTGGGAGTTTTTATCATGAATAGGTACTGAATTATGTAAAATTTTTTTTGTGTATCAATTAATACCATCATGTCTTTTTTCTTTTTTAGGTTGTTAACATGGTTGATTACATTGATTTCACAGTACCAATCTTTCTGCCATCACTTGCTTTAGTTTCATTGCCCATATCATAGACGGGTCTATGTTGTAAAATAAATCAAAAGCCAAATAAGCAGAACCCCTCTGAAAGATTATCTAGTGTCAATTTGTTTTTTGGAGCTGTTTCTTCTGTCTTGTTCCTCATGATCTGGCATTGGTTCAGAAGCATTTATTTTCATTTAATCGTTGTTAATTCCTCTTTTGTGTGTCTGTTATTTCTTGAATTTATCTGATTTATATCCTGAAACCCTTCATTTGTCTCCTTCCACCTTTTTTGCCATATCTACAATCTCTTTCGTGATTTTCTTGATTGGCTCTGACCATAAAAACTATGAAGTCATGCATAACACTTGGACAGTTTTCTAAAGCAGGAATTTATTGTTTCCGGTTTAGTGGATATCACAACACTTTCTATAACAGTGATGGCATCTTCAATGGTGTAATCCTTTTGGACTTTCATGACGTTCTATTGGGGTTCTCTTTCTTATTTTTGACAATCCTTTCCATAGTGTGTAATGAGTTTTAAAGGTCCTTATGATGCCCTAATCTAAAACCTGAATTAGAGATATGTTTTTGGGCAAGTAGATTAGTTTGACATGTTTAGTATTAAACTTACCGGGTTCTGTGTGGCCAGGGGCATATCAAAAGAACTTTAAAAGGCAGTTCCTTACTGGCAAAATGTAATGGGAAATACATGATCTTAGAATTTATCGATGCCAACATCTTGTCAGTTTGAGTGTTGTGGAAACTTTACCTCCTTTTATGTCCCATGATGCTTTACATAGTTGCAGTATGAGACCTTTTCTCTTTAGAAACTACTCAGCAGCCAGGTATGGTGGCTCACGCCTGTAATCCCAGCACTTTGGGAGGCTGAGGCAGGAGAATTGCTTGAACCCAGGAGGCGGAGTTTGCAGTGAGCCAAGAGCACAACATTGCACTCCAGCCTGATAAACAGAGCAAGACTCTGTCTCAAAAAAGAAGAAGAAGAAGAAGAAAGAAGAAGAAAGAAGAAGAAGAAGGAGGAGGAGGAGGAAGAGGAGGAGAAAGAAGAAGAAGAAGAAGAAGAAGAAACTACTCAGCAAAAAAATTAATATTTTTTGCTTCTGATGGAGAGCTGAAGTATTGACCTACAGTTATTGTTGGTATTTAGGCAAATTGTTTTTGGTGAATACTAAAACTGCAAGAGAAGTCCCAGGATGAACGTGTTGGTGCCCCTTCTTATGGATGTACTCACATATATGCATGCTTGTTTTGAAAAAGAGAGCACTTATTACTGTGGATCTGTTGCTTTTTAGCTTTATATTTAGGGAAGATAATTTATCATAGAGGAGAGAAGCCCATGAAGCAGGAACATGTGGTAAGATCCTTGTTCTGAATAATGGGATAGAATAGAAGCATCATAAAACTTCCAGTTAATCACTGTCTCAGTAAGGGTATTGAGGACTCAAAAGATAACTCTGAGAACTTAAAAAGACTATTTAGATTTTGTAAAGTTCTCTTCAGTGTAGAATAATAATATTTCCTCACAAAGATGTCTGTATTTTAATACCCAGAATCTGTGAATATGTTGTTACATGACAACTGGAATTAAGGATAAGATGGAATTAATTCTTTTAATCAGCAGATTATAAAACAGGGAGATTCTCTTGGATGACCGGTATGAGGCCAGTATAATCAGCACAGTCCTTATATGTGGAAAGGGGAGGCAAAAGTGGACTGAGTGTCAGAGTCGTACAGCATGAGAAAGGCTCAACAAGCTCTTGCTGGCCTTGAAGACGGAAGGAGAACACAAGCCAAAAAATGCAGGGAACTGGAAACTGGAAAAAGAGAAGAAATGGGTTTTCTTCCATAGACTCCATAAGGAGTGCAGTCCATTCAACACTTTGATGTCAGCCAGGTGAACCTATATTAGACTTCTGCCATCTATAGTTATAAGATAAGATTAGGCTGTTCTAAGCCACTAAGCTTGCAGTAATTTACTACAGCAGAAACAGAAAACTAATAACCATCTGTTAATTGTCCTTTTCATTAAAATTGAGATTTCCCCAGTACTTGACATGATGAGTGGTTTTCAATTGAAACCTGTATATCTAGAATATAATGTTTTAAAATTCTGAATCTTATTTAATTGTTTTTTTTTTTTGGATGGCTTTTCTAATACTACTCCTGCAGGGAAAGTGTGGATGCTGCTTCAGTATTGCAGGTGGGAATAGATGTTCAGATTCTCCACTTAGTGTCTAATGACACCTGGGAATGAAGCTGTGGGTAGAATTACTTCTGGGTGGGAGTGGAATTTCTATCTCCCCACCAGGCTGCCACTGATACCACCCTAGCTGTGAGGGTCAGGAGTAACTTGTTACTTTTTCCTATGTGGCTTTGACATCATGGGGATTGGCCTCCACCACTGCACTGAAGTGAAATTCTAGGCTCTCCACCAGGTCTTCTAAAACATCACCCCCACATGGAAGGGGAGAACTCCCTTGTTACTGTTTGATGTGGATGGAAGTCTGGGTTGCCCACATGATCTCCACCAACACCAGTTGAAATTGGTATATTGCTCCCCAGCAGCAATGAAAATGCTGGCTTTCAATTCCACCTTCTCTTGATCCACCTGAAGTAGTTGGGATGTCTTTACAGCCTGGTGAGAATGGAAGCCTAGGTTCTCCATTCAGCTTTTATTATCTGAGTGAGCGAGGGGTCGCAGAGTTTTTATGGTGTTTAGCTGGTGTGGAGTGATTCCCTTCTAAAACTTTTCTGTCTTTTTAGATTGCCTTTTTTTCTGGTTCTTTGGCTATAGAAAGAAGGCTTTTGTTGGGTCTTTTTTGTCTGAACCCTGTGGTGATTTCTGGTTGCCCGCTGCTTTCACTCCATGTCTGGGACATAAGCAAAAAGGAAACCTAGGGACTCCCTGCTGTGTCACTGGTTCTGTCCTGAGATCTGTAGCTCATCTGCCTTCTTCTTTCTACCTTTTAGTCTTCCTGCATTGATTTTTATTTTTATATATATGATCAAGTATTTTTTGTTCTTGGCAGGAGAAACAGAGAAACATATGTCTGATCCATCTTTCTGAAAGCAAAACTCCTAGCATTTTCTCTTTAATCATAAGTAAGATGAGGTACAAAGATGTTAAATAATTTGCTAAAGTTTACATATCTATTCATCTAGCAGACATGATGTTAAAGTTAATTCCCTCTCCTCACTTGTTTTTTTTCAACTTTAATGGTTGTAATGATAGTTTAGGGCAAAATAATTTAATGCTTTAAATGCTAGTTTAAAGAATGTTGACTTTTTTCTAAAGGCAACACAGAACCATTGAAAAAAAAATTAGGAGAGCCAGAAAGGGCATGTGACCAAGTCATTTGACTCGTTTTTATTTAAAATGGGACTTAAATCTACGTCTACGTCTAAAACATTTTCTTTTCAACATACTCATATAATTT